>JACXGJ010000482.1:0-65003 GCA_016801105.1 Esox niger
GGAATAAGAGGATAGAGATGGAGAGACATAGGGGAGAGATGAGAAGGGAGAGGGGAGGGTGGGAGAAGAGGAAGAGATGTTGAGAGAAGAGAGAACATAGACAGATGGGAAAAGGTGGGAGAAGGGGAAGAGATGGAGAGAGGGGATAGAGAAGATTGAGAGGAAAGAGCAATGAGTAGACAGTGAGAGAACAATACAGGGAAAGAGAAACGGGGGAGAGAAAACAGCAATTGAAAACAAGCTGTCACTTTTTTCTGATGTTTTCGCACTGAGCACTTCTCGTCCAAGGATAAACAAATTTCTGAAAACGTTTGTTTTTTCTCTCTCTCTCACTCCTAACGAAGCGCTCCACTCCATAGGGATAGAGGACTCCGGCACAGTCTGGCTATGCTTGTCAAACTCAATGTAGTGCGATAAACAAAATGACATCAGCAATACACACCGCTGTTTCTACCCTGCAGCATACAACATTTTTTTTCAAGGAACACTTCTTTCACTTCTCACAAATCCTTCAATGTTCCAACTGCCACCGACAGCTGAACATTGCTGGGTTCAATACCATTCGAAATCATCTCAAATATAATAACTCAGCTTGTTTGAGCTTGCTTGATATGAAGGACTAATAAAGTTGCCCCGAAAACAGCCCCCCCCCACCCATCTACCAATCCAGATGGGCTAAAGCAATAATGTAACACAAATCTGACATTTGACCAAAACATTCTCGAGAATCATTTTACTTCAAAGTCCTCTTGAATCAATAGAAGAGATTAGAATCCATTGAATAATTATTGTTATTACATTTTTTGGTCAGATATTACCTCAGTTTCCACAACTTTCCTATTAATGCAACAAATTAATTATGACTAAGTTAACATCTGGCAGTCCCCTGGAGAGGTTGGAGAACCGCTGTTCTACATGCAGTCACTGTGACTGCCTGGCGATATCCTCTCCTCCTACGTACATACACCAGGAGAGCGCTCCACCCGGAATGGCCAGTTGGTTAACCATGCTGCGCACAGCAACAGCTCCCAAAATGCATTGCAATCAATTGGTTTAATACTTTAAGTAACCCCTGAGCACTAGGCCGGTGCACTTGGCTGGTTTTAATGCGTTTCAGTGGATCAGCAGTGCAGTGTTCACAGGGATAATGTATGAGTAACAATAACGTGGAGTCAAAGAGACAAAGATTGGGTTGCATGAGGTGATCTAGAGATCTGCAGGGGGTATGGCTCCAGCTGGTATTAGGACACAAGTGCAGAGACATCTGGTCAATGCGGGTCACCTGAAACCCCTAGCTCCAGCCACAGTGTAAGCAAATCATTTCTGAACACCTCTCAGACAACCTCGTGGTTAGTGTGTTGGGCTATTTGGCGATAGGCCGGAGGTTTGAATCTTGGACTATACGAGAAATATGTTGACATGCCCTTGAGCTAGGCGCCAAAATGCTAATTGCTCCTGTAATTCGCTCTGGACATGAGTATGCGCTAAGACACCACAATTTCAAACCATGGACTGAGTGCATTTCCCACTAGTGCCCTTCACATGTCGAATAAAGCCTGTAGGGTTTCCTGAGGCCAGCTAATTTTTCAATGTATCTCACAAACACTCTCAGACACATACACCAATACTGTACATGCTGTGCAGTAAACAGCCTAAACCCTAGACACACACAACAAAAACCGACAAACAACAGCCAAGCTTTGATCCTCTCCTCTCTGAAACATCTGTAGCACTGGAGGGCTCCCGTCATGGTGGCTGGCTAGGAGAGGAGAGGAGCTGGCTGGCTGGGAGGCTGCTGGGGCCCTGCTGGGGCCAGATTACATGTTGCTTGTCTCCCAGCGTGGGGGTAGCCGGGATGGGGGAGGCTAGGTTGTAATCGTCGCAGCAGGGAGTATGGTATGGCGGAAGAGGGTGCGTCTCCTTTGATAGATTCAGTGGAGGCAGTTGTGGATCACCAATCGGGTGTATTCATTCCGCCGAAACAAGTTGCAATAGCATTTAGCTGAAACACAGTTCCTATTGGGCAAACTCGGTTGTATTCAACAATACATTTCATAACTGAATAGAATGCACCGTATGAGCCGGGGGTGGGGTTTCTGCACAGAGCTGGTCTTTGATACTGGGCTCTGTAGGACTCATATGGTGTGATATGGTATATTTTACTGTAAGCAGTGAGCTGACTCATGTATTGAACTATCTTCCTCATATACAATATCCCTATTCTCTGATGGGTATGACATCATGAGGTCACGCTTTCTAGTCCTTCATATACAACATAATAAATATATTGGGTGAGCTGTTGCCGAGGACTTTCCACTCATTGCGCTAATGACAATTAGCGACCGCTCCAAAAACAACCTGCAAATGTGCTTCTAACAAGGTACATTCATGAATTTATCTTACTATGTAATAGAAAAGTTGAAAATAGTGCCCTTAATAACACAGGCAATAGACTAACAAACCACATAATGTTACCAGTATGAAAAAGCCAAAGTACTGTGGTGAAAGCCCAGAGCCTGAATGGGAGATTGGATGCAACAGCCGCAGACCCATTAGGAGCTCTGAAAGCACCAGCTCCAATAAACGAGGCCCTAATGCAGCACCCACTAAATGCCTCCCACCCAACCATGACACAAAGCTGTCCTAAAAGTGGGAATACTGTTTGTCTGTAGCATTACAAAAGGAGTTATTACAATGCTATTGTTAGCTACTCTGCAAAAAGAAACATACGCAAAACCCCCAAACACATTTAAATAAAGTGAATATAGCTTGCGTGGTGGGTGATGAACGGTAAAGACAGTAGATCGAGTAATGTAGGGTTAATAGGATTTGGAGTGCTGATTCCCTGTGGCTCAGCTGGTGCTTGCAATGCCAGGGTAGTCGGTTTGATTCCTGGGACCACCCTGTGTGTAACGTGTATGATTGTAATTCACTTTTGACTTACAAAAGCAATTGCCAAATGGCATACTGTATATTAGATGTTATTATATGTTATACTGTAGTATTGGAGGATGTTGGCTGGTACACTGCTGTGATGGATTGAGTAGGCTAGCTGGTGTTCTACGTGCTAGACTCTTGCACTGCAGTTCGGCCAAGACCCATAACCTCACTGTGATCCAAACCAGAAACAATGCGAAAGCGCGAACGGACATCCATGCGTTTATCAAAAATGGGACTTCTGACTTTCTTTTGACTTTTTTACGACTATTCAAGGCACAGTAATTGAGCTATCAGCGACGCTGTGTGCTTCACTTGCCTGAGTGTGTGGGTTGTTCTGAGGGTGGTCTGAAAGACGATTTTGCCACAGGAGGAGTTTAAAGTGATTTTCCAGACCAAGAGGCTAGTTTTCCAATTTCAGTGCGACCTCATATTAAATCTAAATTTGACGAGAAGTGCCTTTGAGGTTGTACACAAGATGAAGAGCTTCCTGAAAGGTTCATAGCGTTCTGTCAAAATCTCTAACTCTTCTAGCAATTTCTCTTAACTGAGACCTCTGTCTTCCACATGCAGAAGACCCTGAACCCAAGGTTAAAGGTCAACGTGGGACAGCTGGAGCACATGCGGTAAACCCTGCCCCAGACAGAGAATGTAAAAGCACTTACTGTGGGTTGCATAACATATTGTTGATGAGGCATCCATGATGTACTCTGGACCTATGAAGGGAAACATCAAAAGAACGGTCATTAATGACTTGAGATAACCCATGCCACTGCTTTCCACCTTTCCAATCAATGGTGTGCAATGACTGGTATGCTGATGTCAAGCTACTTTGCTGCATGCCAGGACATGCCAGGGCCTTTTACTTTCCCACTGTTATTTCATGCCTGGGAAACTCGGGCAATTTCAGTGAATATGGAGATAAGCCTCAGGATAAAAACACGACAACCTTGAAGGTGCAGAATAGTGCGTGTGGTGTTACTGAAAGAAAGCCGAATGGACTTCATAGATTCACTGGAGAGGATGAGTATTATTAGACAGCTTTGTCATTGACAAAAACAGGTCTGGCCATTGATCCTTGTGAAAATGATTGGAGTCAACATAGACAAACAGATGCTAATCTCCTATAAAATCCTCTGAGCTAGTTAATGCCTGTGATTTGGAACCTGCCTAACCAAGCAAAAAATACTGTCTAGGAGGACAAAGCTTTGTTTATTAGTTTCTTCCTCTCATTGCTTTTTGTTGACCAACTGGAAGAAAAAGTGAGGAGACAAAGCAGGATCCCTTGTCGCCTGTATTTGGAATTTATCCACGTGACAGTAACCTGATTAACATCTCTCTGGTAATGTACATATAAGTCTGTGCTTTTGTATGATTTTGATTTTGAAACTGATTTGTTTTATACAAATCTCTAAATAAAACCGAGATGGAAGTGGTGACATGAGAAAAGGTACTTTGACTGACGTCAGAGAAAGACGTTTGTCCACCCCGGTTGACCCTCACCTCAGCAGGGGCTTTCTGTTAAAGGAGCCAGACCATGGCTTGGCTGGCCAGGAAGAGAACCAGACTGCCCATTATCATATGACAAAGTAATCAGGATGTTTTTCAGAGTACACAGTTCAACCACAACAGTTTGGAATTAAATTGGATAATTTGGAACTATCCTTCAGCCAATTGGGAATTATATCAGTTTTTGTTATTTTGATTCTAAATACGTCAAATAAATACAATTGAGAATTAAAAACTCTAAAATATCTGTGTCTGAACAGGTCACTGTGTATATAATAGACAGTAAAAAATACCTGGGTGTAATACTTGTCATATTTCCGAGTACAAAGGACAGAAATAAGATCATTTTTCTCCACTTTGGCCACTGGTGATTCCTCTGTCTTACAGGCAATGATTCCAGCCTGTTCCACCCTTTGTACTTTAGCAGAAGATGAAGGACTCACCTTGCCTGGCGCTGCCTGGCTGAAGGGCAATATTACAGGAAGCGGCAGTGGCTGATATTGAAACTGTGAGGATTAATATTCCTCAAAAGCCCAGCTATTGTTTTTGATAAATCAATTTGGGAAGCCTTCTGAGCACGGATTACCACCGCAGCGCTCCGACCGCACCCCCCTTCCCCAAACCCAACGCTGGACCTGAGTTTTAATCAGATGCTTCTAAAAGTCAGGCACGCCAACCTTCAGCAACTAACCAAATCCCGCCTCTTTCTTTCAGTCCCTATCTCGCTGTCTTTGTTTCTCTAGCTCTCTATCCCTTCGTCTCTCTATCTTTCACTTTTCATATATTGCTCACTCTCACATTTCGTATCTCTATCATTCCCTTGCTTTCGATCTCTTTTTGTCTCACTCTCTTATCATTCTCTCCCTCACTCTCACTCTCCCTCTATCTCTCTGTCTGTCTCTCTTCTCTCTTGTTCCATCTCTCTTCCTGTCATCTCTCTTGCTGAATTCTAATCAGACTCAGTCATAAACACTGAGTGCTCTTGGGGGGACGTGTAGGTGAAATGCACAGAGCTGCTTCTCTCTTGCTTGTTGCAGTCGAACATCTGGAGTTGTGTGAAATTGTGCCACATTCAGAAATAGAAAAAATGATGCCTTTGTCGCGTTGAACGGTTCATTTTTCACGTTTATGCATCCCAGTTGGATCAACTGGGATCAACTGGGATGCGAGGTATGGAACTCAGCAGGGAAATGTGGTTACACGACTATAAAAGGTATGACAGCTTGAAAAAAATCTTGAGAAGCACAACAGGGTCAGGAAAGTGCAGGAGGGGAGAAACAGTAAGTTTCCCAACACTCTGTACTTCTGAACTGCACGGGCTTTCTCGATTTTCTCTTGGGTTTTTATTTGCTCATTTTCTGTTGACCGTGACTGTCTGTTGTTTTTACCGCCTACAGAACAGATGTCGCCCATCGTCACAGGCAATCCAAGGGGGAAAGCCGAAGCGCTCAGAGAGCCCTTTGCTGCTTTCAAGTTGCCCCCCCAACCAGCTCGCCTATTTCTGTCAACTCTCCCCAACACATGTGGGTTCCCCCTTCAGACTACGCTCCTGTCCATCACCCACCTGATATGTGGAGACAGGAGAAGCAGCGATGAAGGGCGTGATGGACGTCTGTGCGATCATGCGGTTGGTGGCGATACTATAAGGCGAGGAGTAGAACCTGTGGAGAAAGAGAGAGAGGAGGTTAAACTCTGAACCCAGAAAGTGCTAGAACAAAACCAATTACTGGTAATTACCAGTTACTGGTCATTTACATTTGAGTCATTCAGACAGACCCAATTATCCATGTTATTTGCTGAATGGTACAGTGACACCTGTATTCATACTTGTTAGTTTACGGTAATTGGTTGGCCCAACACTTATTACTAAGTTATGACGCACCCTCACTTTTACTATGTTACTGTAAATTACGTCAATGTCCTATTAAACCATTCCTAGGAAATAACAGTTATTTACTGTATTTTTATTCACAGTGGCTTACAAGTAAACTGGCTGAAAGTAAGTTACAGTAAAAAACTGTTGTCACTATGTAATTTGGTCTCCATGTATTACAACACTGGGCTTCATTTATCTGATGATGGTGGTTATTAGGGGCCTATGGGTTTATTGTAATATTTGATTAGTCAAAAACCGCTTCAAAAAGCTTATTGGCAGTCAAGATTCATTCCTACTAGCTATCTAACAGAGATGTAGATACCAGTTTGTGGGGGTATCAGTTTCACGCTGCAGGCTTTTTATTTAATAACCTTTAACTGAACCATGCAGGATTTCTTTTTCTTGACAAATATATACCTCGAGCCAGTCTATCTTCACACAACTGGAATAGAATGTATCGCGGAACCGCTCTCTTGAGTAAAATACCTTTCATGTCCCTTGATCCATCAACACTCATACACCAATTCGCACACACATCCGCTACACAGTCCCACATAGCAGTTCATGCACAGATCCTCAGTCCCACAGTCTGCCGTTGGGTCCATGCAGGCAAAGCTTCCCACGAGGGCCTATATCTCTGAATTGTCTTGTTTCATCCCTTCGGCATCACAAATCAAACGCAAGGCAATATATTGTGTTTCGTGGGGAGCATAAAAGTTTCATGAAGCGTCTTATGGCTTCTCGATTGAAAAGTCTGGTTTTATCGGATCAAATTGAGCTTTGTCATCGTATATATATATAAAAAAGTGGTTGTCTGTATTCTCCCATCCCCCCAGCCTTGAGTATTAAGGCTATACCATGCTGTCTGGCTTAGGCTGCAGGCTGACTTCAATCCACAGTGTTTGGAAAAACTCATTGCATTTAAAGAAGGCTATTCCAAAGTGTTGAGAGCAGCTCTTGGGGGAAGAGCTGGCGGGTTATTTTATCATGTTGTGATGATGTTCAGATCTACAATGGCCTTGGGAGTTATTTCCATCCCATCGCTGCTTATGTGCAATTTTATACTGCTCTCAATGGTTTTCAGTATGGCACTTGAAAAGATGTTGGGTTCAATACCTGGGACAATCCATATGTAACGATTAGTCTTATACAACATGTTATATACATCTACATTTATATTCTTATTTTATTATTGTTACACTACTTTTAGTTTATAGACTTGTGTTAGAGATCGGACTGGACAGTGGAGGCCCAATATAATGCAATCAATGGTTTGGTAAATGTTTGGTAAACTGTCATGTCTGGAAAAACTGTCACATTTAGTACAATTGTAATGTTATTAGCGTTGGACATAGGCTATATCCAGTTATATTCCACAACAAAAAAAACTTCTTTATATGATGGATGAAAAAATACACTATTCCTCTTTTGTTTGTTCTCCAGCCGGTAACATTTTGGAAAGTAAATAAGCTGTAAATGTAGAACTCTAGTGTCTCAATCTATAAGAGATCACAATTATTTTAAATGTATTCTAACATACTTTACGCAATAATTATGATGGCGAATAACGAAAGTAATAAATATACTATTATTTATTGATTTAATCGTCTATTGTCCATTTACAAAGCTGCTTTAAATGTGTCTACTCTGAGGTCACTACGCTTTTTTCCATGTTTCCTCAAAATGAATGTAAATCACTTCAATTCCCTTCCAGACTCATAATCAGGGCTTACCATTACAGTTTTAAAAGGCTCAATGCTGTATCTAATGAGATGCTATTCGTTCTTATTCAAAAGTCATTGAGATAAGTGCTTCAGGAAGCAGTGAATAGGACGGGGGCGGGGTTGAGAGCGCGGCATCCTGTTAGTGACTGAGGCCACATTGAGAGAAGACAGAACTCATGTATGCCTCGTCCGGTTACGGCACACAGTGAAAGACACAACAATTTGCTGGGCCATTCAATTCCGTGGCAGCCCTTAGCGCACGGGTACAGAGACAACGCACACAGCCACACACACACACACACACACACACACGCTCTGATTAATAGAGGGGACAGAGGGACAGGCAATCAGGCATAATACACATAATGTGCCCTTACTACATGTTACATTTCCATTTACGCCATTTAGCGGACACGGATTTGGTTGAATCGACTTCCAGTACTGAGTGCATGACTTTTTTTGCGGCCCCCATCCATGGGAATTGAACCCACCACCCTATTGAATGAATAGGAAATTCCTCTCCAGCCTGTGCTATAGCATGGTGGGACGTGTCCATGGCCTCTTACCCATTCTGCATAGCAGCTGGATCATATGTTAACGCCATGCCAGTCTGCAACACAAGAGATACAGGGCAGGTTATCACAGCTTTATTCTAATATATTTCAACACAAGAGATACAGGGCAGGTTATCACAGGTTTCAGTACATGTCAAGTGACCGCTACGGACCAGTTTGAAAGAGATCAATAAACTAGATAATTATTGATCCAAGTCTCAGGAGAGACGGGTGAGGGAGAGACACAGAGAAGGGGAGAGAGTAAGAGAGAAAAGAGAGTGATAAAGAAAGAATATTAGATACTCACAGAAATAGAAAGAGAGGAGAGAGAATCCGGGAGAGAGAGCTACTTATGCATAGAAGTGTGTGAGGCCCTCGTCTCTCTTACCCCCCTCTCCCTTCTCTCTCCCATTTTTCCTGCAATCTGTCATCTACATTCCTGAAGGCTCTCTCCCGGAGGAGGGCTAATCCCATTTCTGTTAACGGGAGGCTGCTGAGGATGGCAGATTTCATCAGCACCATCTTTCCCTCTGTCCCTTTCCCTCTCACCCTCTCCTCCTGCTACCTCTGTCGCTCTGCCTCTCACTCCGGCTCTCTTCAAGTCTCTCTCTCTCCATCCCTGTCTCTCTGTCTTTTCTCCAGGACGGCTGTGCTAGCAGGAAGGGGGAGTATGACTCTGGGGAGGTCAGTGAATTTGGACCTCGCCGAGGTGACTGAGGGGAAACAGATCAACGTGAAAACACCGGATGAACAAGCTCTGAGAGACACGGCCACTGCGGATATTCGCGTGTGTGCATAATACCCTAGGCATTTGTGTGTGTGTTAGAGGATATCGTATATGTGTGTGTGTGTGTGTGTGTGTGTTAGAGGATATCGTATATGTGTGTGTGTGTGTGTGTGTGTGTGTTTGAGGATATCGTATCTGTGTGTGTGTGTTTGAGGATATAGTGTGTGTGTGTCTGTGTGTGTGTGTGTGTGTGTGTGCGTGTGTGTTTGAGGGTACAGTATCTGTGTGTGTATGTGTGTGTGTGTGTGTGTGTGTGTTGGTCGGTTTGAGTGTATGCATCCATGCACATTAGAAAGTGTTGGGGTTGAAAGAGAAGTGTGTGTGTAAGAGTGTGAATGAATGTGTGCAATGGAGTGTATGAATGTACATACTGTATGCAGTGTGTGCCTGCATGGTTCCACTGTTCCAGGAAGTGTGTGCAGCATTGGGTGTGTGGTTGTATGAATATCTCCATAGGTTATGTAGAATATACTGTATTCTACATATAACTCCAGTTATTTTAGTGTGTGCTTCTGTGAGGGTGTCTATGATTGTATGCAGGTAGGTGATGTGACCATCCCGAACATGGCCAGTTGTCAGCTCAGCCTAGGAAGTCCCTTGCACTGGCTTGGCCAAGTTGTTTCCTGGATTGATGAATTCCACACCATGGCTGACAGGCTCACAGAGAGAGCGAGAGTCCCCCAAGCAGGGTCGACTGCACGGCCGTGGCTGATTATGTAAGCGCGTCCGGTGCAGAGTGAGAGGGAAGGAGAGGGACAGAGGGAGAATGTGTGTGAAAGTGAAAGTCAGCTGAAGAGAAAGAGAAAGAAGTGTATGCGAAGAAGAAACTACATAAAGAAATGTGCAGAGCAAGAGTAGTAAGAGTTTTGGTAGGAGAGACAGAAAGTAAGAGTAAGTGTTAGGTAGATAGAAAGTAAGTGTGCAAAATGAGAGACCGAAAGCTGAATTGTCTGTGTGACAGAGAGAAAGTGAAGAAGCTGGACTGTTCGTGAGTGAGAATGCGTGTTTACACTGTCGCTGGAGTCTATGTGACAGACAGATATCTCATTAAAAGGGTTGTTAAGACAGCTGGAGTTACAACTGTAGTGATCTCCCACAATAAATCCCAGGCATGTCATACCCACACATGTCCACACACTGACACACCCTAACAACACCCTGTCCCCAGGTAGACCAGCGCACAGCAACTGTCGGGCCAGTAACCGAAAGGTTGTAGGATAAAATGCTTGAGGTGTCAGGTAATCTTTTGACTTGCCCTTGAGCAAGGCACTTTAACCGGTCCAGCTTTGGTAATAATGGCTGATTTCCAGCTGTCTCAATGACAGATATACGTACAAAAAATATTTACGCTTTACACCTACACACATTTACAACACGTAATAATTGCACATGTTAGTCTGAAACAAATATGAGTAGTCTGCTGTTTGACCTTTGATCTTCCTCTGAAAAACATCTCTGGTTCTTTCTTTCACACAGGAAAGAACTGGGTGGTGTTCTTATTAGCACTTTTCCCAGATTAAGTGCTTGAGCTAGTGTGAATTGATGAGATTGTATGTGCGTTCGTTGCATTAACGATCAGACGATTCCTGATGTGTACGTGGGAATGAGTGTAACGTGTATATGTGAGTCCCTGTTTTTTGCCAGCCTGACTCATACGTGGTGATTGATCGTGCCTGATTTTGTGGAGAAAAAACAATTATAATGGGAACATAAATCAAAACGAAACTGGAATCATAAGGAATTTGTTTATTATGATTACATTCCACCGATAATGAGGAGAAATAACGATCGTCTGACTTCGTGTAGGTGTGAGCGCGAATCATTCATGATATGTAACACTTTGGTTGGAACATTTGCATGCATTGGCAGTCACTAACAAAACACGGTCCCCTCATTTAATTCCAGACCTCACCCCTTTTCAGCTATTGACAAACCGCGGTTGCTTGCCGCTCCACGAGCGATTAACTGCCCCCTTCTCGTGTCCAGGGAATTTGGCTTGACTGTGGATGAGTGGGGACTTGAAAAGGGGTTTGACTGGGGACGAGTGGGGACTTGAAAAGGGGGTTTGACTGGGGACGACTGGGGACTTGAAAAGGGGGTTTGACAGGGGACGAGTGGGGACTTGAAAGGGGGGTTTGACAGGGGACGAGTGGGGACTTGAAAGGGGGGTTTGACAGGGGATGAGTGGGGACTTGAAAAGGGGGGTTTGACTGGAGACGAGTGCTCAAGCGGCAATCGTCATGTTGGACGGGATGGGGGGGGCATAGTGAAGGAGCATCTGATAAACAGCCTCACAGGGAATGTCTGTGTCCCAGCTCTGTCTATGCTGCTGAGCAATGACACACACACGTGTGCTTATGTATGAAGAAATATGGAAACACACACATAACCACCCTTAAACTCCTTACCCAGAGTAATATGAACCAGGGAGGGAAACCAAGGTGAAGGGGGGGAGGCAGTGGAGGGAGGGCAGGGGAAGTGAATAAGGGAGGGGAGGGGGAGTGACAGGGAGGGAGAGGAAGTAGTCTCCTCTATGATGAGCCCGAAGGGCATTTTTTCAGCGATAAAAGCCCAAACTAAGTTAAGCTGCCTGTAAGACGTCGTTGTGCGACAAGGTGGGCGGGTTAACGTGCTGTCCTGTGAGTTGTGAGGAGGGAGGACGCCAAGAGGACGTGTTGTGTGTTTACTCGGTTTCAGCAGTGCTGACGCCTCTTGGCGGTTTCCGTTACCTTCCAGATGGTACGCACCCCTCTCACCTCACAGTCTAGTCTGTTTTCCCTGTCGGGGTGTGAGGCTCTGTGGGAACAGTGGCGGTTATGGGTAAAGAGGCCTCACTAGGCCTGGCGTCTGGGCTGGTAATTCGGTGATGGACGGGTACATCCATGCACAGACGCGTACACACAATTGCAAAGCCCCCAAACAAATGTCAAACACACGCAACCAGCTAGCAGATAGTGGAGAGGCTCTATGTCCATGCTCAGAGCCTGTAACTTCTAGATTCATTCCCACCATGCAGCTTCAGCAAAACTGTCAGCTCCTCGTAAGTTCACGTCCTTTGTAGCGATGTGGACCTGCATTAAAACTGCCCTCCAGAATTGTCCTCCAACTGCCCTTGCCTTTGTTGGCTGTGACTGCTGAATATGTTATGCATCCAATTTATAGGCCTGAACTACTATGGACAACAAAGTTGAACACCTACATGTTCGGCAGCGTTGGCAGGCCAATAGCTCAACCTTGAAATGCAATTTACGTGTCAACTCTTTTTTTGAAGGTTTGGATCGATACTTAAAGGGCTTCTTTTTTTCACCAAACATAAACGTGGGAGACAGCCTGACATGGTTTATATAGAGCCAGATGTTTCAGGCTTGCTTTGTGAGGGGATCTAAATGGTTCCTTATTAAGACTGCCATTACCTCAGAGGTTAAACGCCTGTGTATGAACCAAATGCCTTACCGGTGCCGTGAGTAAGTGGTACTTTACCCAGGGTTAACTGCAGCTGCCGACAGCTGCACCTGTGGAACCAAAATGGCGCCAGTAAATGAGTGAGTGGCTTACCTCGCCTTCCCTGTGCCACGGCCGCCCGTTCTGCGGGTACTTGCTCTGGCTCTGGCGTTTCTTCTGCCCACCATCAGCGAATTTGCACAGCAAAGGCTCGTTGGGTGCTGCAGACAGAAACAGGGAAGGAAAGGTAGAGAGACAGGTGGGGAGAGAAAGTGGGAGAAAAAGAAAAAGGGAGAGAGAAAGAGAATGGAATGGGAGGAATGAGAAGGAGAGGGAGGAAGAGTGGGGAGAGGAAGGGAGAATGGGAAGTATATGCAGAGTGGGTGGGGGAGAGGGATATAGACAGATGAAGAGGAAGAAGAGAGGAGAAATGTGGGGTTAGTTTTGAAAGAAAATAATGACAAGAGGACAAAAAAGTGACCTTACTCAAGAACCCAAGCCCTTTTAAAATATCTCCCTTTCATTTTCTAATACACCCTCCCCTGCTCCTTTCTCCTCCCCCTCCCTCCCGTGGAGCGCCTTGTGAAACTCCCAGACACTCCGTCTTGGCAAGGCCTTGCCTTCCCCCAGCAGCCCCACTGGCAACCCTTGAAAGAGCATGGCTGGGTATTGTTGAAATAATAATCAGAGTAATCGCTCTCGTAAATAGCTTGGAGACGGTAATGTTTCGGCCCCTCTGTCAGCCAAAGGTAATTTCTGTTAGGCGTTCCCGTTCCCTTCTCTACAACCTCGCTATTTTCTCAAACAGCTTTTTCGCAAAGACTTTTTCATCTTTGTGCTTTTTTCCACTCCACAACCAGTAAGGGCTAACATACATATCTGCATGTGGGTGAGAATTTGAGGATGTGTGTTGTTCCCTCGAGTGACCACCAGGGGCAGTCTATCCATGCGTTGACACCAGCTGCTGCTCGCTATCCAATAAGGAGGTGAATGGATGCATAAGTACGTTGTCAGTCATTTCTCTAGGGAGAAAAATCACCCAGGAAAAAAAAAAATCACCCAGGAAATACAGCCTAAATTGACCATAGCTTAGCCATGATGACCAGGTTTTTAAAATGGCCGTCATGTTTGCCCCTTTAACTCTAAACGTTGGCGATGCAATAATATGAGCGTGCCCCTAGCTCGTCCATATACAAATGAAGAGCTTTTAACAATAAAAACTGTGCAGTGCAATTAACAGATGTTTATACTGATTGGCATTCCGGATAATTTGCATCCCAGTTCATTGTCAACTAAATGATCACTTTACAAGTGAGGAAAGGGCGGAGTTTGTTTGATACAATGGCCAACACTTCATATAAAGTACATACACACAAGGATTTACTAACTGGACCTCATCAATTGACATTTCAAGGAATCTTAACGGCTCGGTAGAGTCCCTTATCTAGTTAATCTTGATAATCCCAGAAGACATAATTGCCATAAGTGATTACCTATTTTTCCTATGTGAAACATAGGTCTTCAAACAACTCCTAAAAAATCCTATCAATGGTGAGCCTGAGACAATAAGCTGCTGGTAAGGTGGGGCAAAATAAAAAGAGAGGAAAAACATGTCCTGAGGTAAAGGCCGAGCACTGAGATGAAAGGAGAAGAAAAAAAGATAATGGCCTTGGCGGGCTGTTTCTCAAGAGCTACTTTGGCTGAGGATCCAGGGGTCTTCACTGTGTCTAACCCCTGTTTGGTTTTTCAGTGGGTGTCAGCAGGGTTGGTATCTCAGCATGGAAGGGAATTTAGGGGATGAGAGAGAAACGGAGAGTGGGAGAGAGAAAAGCGGGCTGAAGAGTGGGGGAGGTAGCCGACCAATCAAATGAGTGCTGCAGGCTGAAGTGAGCCAGCCTTGTCCAAACACTGTCCCTCCCCCCCATGCGCCCACAGGTGCAATTCTGAGGTGAAGACGAGCAGACGGGCATTCTGTCATCGCGTTCACATTAGTGGCTTTCTGACGATAGTGGCGAAGGAAAGGGGAGCGCAGTCTGTGACGTTGACATTGAACGCAACCTTTCATCTCCCACTCCCCTATTTCACACGGACAGGAGCTTCATTGATGTTTGAATCTATGTTCTCCAGATGTTTTGGGCTCTAACAATGCATGCCTTTAATACTCACAACGCCAACTACACCATCTCATACTCAAAATAACATACATGAATCATATATTTTGGGGATGCATTTTGGGTGTAAAACATTCTGAAAGGTATGTGACCTAATGTACATTTGTTAATACATTTGGTGTCCATTGTGAGGACGTGAAGATGTTAATACATTTGGTGTCCATTGTGAGGACGTGAAGATTCCAGACGTGAACGTTCTAATACGGATACTTTTTCACTCAGGCCCATCATACATTGCTCAGGAAACAACCATCAAATAGCAACGTTTTTGTATTGTCAATAAACACTAGTTTTGCTAACTCCGTCTGACTTACAAACTGTCTTCATCTCCTCTTACCAACTGTTATTGATGCTCTAGCAGCCCAAAGAAGTTCAATCTTTGAACACATATTTTGTGTTATTAGGCCTAAATGCATGCTTTTAAAATACTTATATTGGTTTGATTATATATTGCAAATACAATGACTCTTTAGTATTGAAGTTAGGCAGCTGTTAGTAATAATTTATAATAGAAACACTAGTCAACATCCTGAAGTACTTTAGTAAAAGTATACTGTTCACTGTGTGAATTGTATATTTAACACAACACACGTTTCTTGCTTGCTCTTAAATAGGCCTAAATAAGTCTTCTTCTAAAAAGATTTTTGTGTCTGGCTATTCATTTATTATTCAAGAGCAATAGACACTGTGCAGCATAATCGTCTAATATTGTGTCAAATAGACCAAGACCCATTTAATCCTCCAATTTAGCATGGTAATTTGATATGAAATATTCTCCTTTTTAATAGACTAATCAACACTGATCAATATGCTATGAACAAGCTGTGTGTATTTCTTTCAATTTTAATAGTTAGCAATTCAATATTTATTAATAAGGTTCCCTACAGTAGCTTTTCTGACTCATTAATTGCCAAAGGTTGTGCCCTAATTTATTCCTAATGGAAAAGCCTAATCTCCGATATTTGGCCTACATAATATCTATCATTATTGCATCTTCTTTAAGAACATGATTACCAATGACACAGTTTTCTTATTTAAAGCAAGAATGATTGCAGCAGGGACAGGTCTTTCACAAACAAACGTGATCTCTGGAATGGCGCTTTTTGGTGATCACTTGGAAGCAACTCACATCTGTGAAAGAGACATTCATAAGTCTCTGTTTTGGATACTGCTTTTTATTAAGCTCAGAACAACAGTAAGTATCTGCCAATAACTTATTATGTAAATATTTGTAAGCTGACTCCTCACTGCGCAATATATTGTGGGGAGACCGTGCATTTGGTAGCAAGTTAAAGATAAACATTTCATTGTGTTTGCATCTAACCTGAGTTAGGACTAGTCAAATCTAATTAAATGTGTCCAGATAACATATATTTTAACTCATTTTAATCACTATTCTCCTCAAACTCAACTCTGGACCTTGAGGCCAGTTCATGAGAATGGTCTAATCAGAAACTGGTTTAGACCAGGAACACCAGGGGGGTGCAATTAATGGTAAGGTAGAACAGAAAACCAGCAGGCTCCTGACCTCATAGGGGAACAGTTGAATATCCCTGCCCCACCGTAATGTTCATACACCGGACATGTGCAATAGGTTCATGCTTCTACATCAGATTTAGACGTATGTTGTTTGTTTGTGGCATTACCCAAATATTTAAATTAAACCATTGTGTATGGGTTTATTGCTAGCATGTCATTGGGATGGTTTCATAAATAACTCCCTAATCCTTTGTGTCAATACAGCCCAGTAACCACCTCGTATATGTATGTACATGGGCTACAATTAATAATGAATTTGATAATGACACTGTATAATAATGATAACAATGAAAATATAAACACTCCAGCATTAACATATTAACAGGTGAGAATCCGGGGGTCTTATCTTTGAGGTTGTTCAGTTCGTATGTGGCAGAAAACAATGAACATCCATTGAGGGGTTCTGCGCGCTTAATACCTTTGCTTTTATTCCATCCACCCATTATTACAATGAGCAGTCGTCACTCTGCCGACTTCCTTACTGCAGCTTGGTCAGGTGATGCTACACTGACTAACTCACAGTGGCATTATTTGTTTGCCTATTACAGGATGCAAGTGAAAAGCGGATGAGGGAGGCGATGATGCAAATGAACAGGGGATTCGGGGAACAAACTCTTCAGACCTTAAGCCACAGGGGAAGGGATGTTGCTGGGAAAAACAACAAACGCTTCCGAAAACTCTCTCTGCCTTTCCTCTCCGGGAGGTAATTAGCGGTCTGGCTAATTTAGTAGATCTGACACGCAGCAACACTGATGTCCCATGAGCAGGTCTCCGGAACCCTTTGGCTCCCACAACACATCGGCCAATTTGTCGAAATTTCAAGCACAATATCAACAGCCCCCCCTCAAATGACACCCCCCCACCCGGTCAACACTAAAAGATGACTGCAAGGGGAATACCTTTCTAAACTTTTGTGTGTTATTCTCAATGATTTATTAAATGTATTGCATGCACACATTTCTTTGTGTTGTCAAATAGATGACTTAAGGAGGTTTAGTGTTCCAAGACTCTGCCTCTGGATTACATTTATCTATATCCAATAAAAAACCTAGAAAGACAAAACTGCATATACCTAAAATAACAAATGATATTGCATATCACTTTGCCAAGAATGAACCAGAAGAATGCACATAGACCTATAGTGCTTAGCCCAATTTAAGGCTTTACTAGCTTATGGCTCACACTTCCATTTTGGCTGCTACTTCTATGGTGTTGGACAGTCCAAAGACCAAGACGTTTTCTCACATCAAAAAATGTGAGAAAACGTCCAAAGACCACTATTTAATGACCAAAAAATGTGGAAAATAGGAAATGCACTTTTGGTCCGATATCAACAAAGGAGACTAATGAGGTTCTTCACGAGAACTCTTAATTGTTCTTTATGCGCTTCACCATAGGAACGGGTCAACACATGCATTGAGCAAAACACCCACATTCTCTTCACCTCTCAACACAGACTTGTATGCCAGCACGGAAAACAGCATCATTGACAATGGTGGAAACATTTCACCTGGAATCAAGCGGGTGGATAAGACCTAACTAGCTTGTTTGAAGACACATTGTCAGACAACGGTTACTCTGCCTTGTTTACATCTGTTGCCCTGGCCTTTTATAAAACAATGGTCTTATAAAAAGGTTTCGTTAATGTTAGCTCAATATCCTGCATATTGCTATCTCCCTATTATTTATTTAATGGACATTGAACTGTGTGGCTGTCTGAATGGCGGAATCAATGCTGGAATGCCCAGAGTTGGGGTGGGGGCCATTGAATCAGGCAGCTTGTGAGTTTAAAGCATTTTAAAGAAATAACAGTCTTCAAGCAAGTTACAAAAGAGGGCTATCTCAAAGCAAAGACAGAGTGGGGGGGTGGGGGCAGCATGGCTTGTACTGTGAGGGTGAAGTACTGACAAGGATAAATGGATTACGATCTATTCATTTCTCTCTCCGAGAGGGCTGTTTGCGGGAGAGGACAGGAAAGGACGTCCATCTCTATAGTAGACCAACTCATACAAAAACCGTCGCAACTTGAACTTCTGTTCTTTGGTAAAGTATTTCTAACTACAACAATTTGGTAATTACTATTAGTACTTTATTTTATTTTAACCACGTTACCTGGGAACAGATTCTCATTAATAGCAAACGACCTTGGAGCTATCAGGGTTATCTGCCTGGTTCAGGAACAGAACACAAGATTTTCACCTTGCCGACTTGGGGATTCAGTCTCTAGCTACTTTTTGATTATTGGTCAGATGCTCGAACCACTAGGCTACCTGCTGCCCCTGGTTTGGCTTTTATTGCTGTCTGAAAAAACACAAAAAGGAACCAGGTAAGCCTAGTTCTGCCAGCCCGCGATTAGAAGGGCTGGATTCAATCTATGGATTCCTATGTGGCAGACTGTGTCTGTAACCATTATGCAGTTTAAACAACAGGTGTTGTTGCACATGGTACAACATGTGTAGAGATGTGGTGTCTTACTTCTGCATTGTTAAACCAATTTGTTGAAACTCCACGGATCTTAAAACCAGTTCCCTACATTAGCTAACATCCAAACCAACAACATTTATAACAGGATCGCTACACTACATTCAACGCATTATATTAGAAAGAGATTACTGTAGATGGCTAGCTACTAACTACACAGTAATGAAAATAATGACTCCAATTACTCCAATGGCTGGTTCCACTATGCAATGTGAACTATGCTATGTGCATCGAAATTGAGAGGAATGTGTTTGTTGTCAGTGCAATTCATCCATCGCAATATAACCATGAACGTCTTTATTATAGGATTACTACAATGTAGCTACTTGTAGCCAGCAACGTTTTTGTGTATCCTGAACAAATCCTAATGCCTAATATGTTTTGTCTGAGGCAAGGATCAAATGCCGGTCGCCTCCATGGCAGTTCGCATCTCTAACCACTATGCAATTTAACATTGGGTAGTCAGTCCGGCACTCACTCTCTTCTTGGCCGACTCCACTTACGTGGTCCGACAAAAAAAAATCCCCAATGTAACTATAATGAAGGTTCATTAGAATTCTGCTTCACGCCACTTCCTGCTGGAAAAAGAAATCCTAATTGATGTTCATGGTCACCTAATTATCCTAGTTCCAATTGGCTCTGTATTCCCTTGTCCTTCTGCCTGTAAGTAAAAAAATATATAATTGTGAAGCACTATAAGTACAAAAATGTATGCAATTACTAATATAGTCACTATGAATAAGAGCCTGAGCTAAATTGCTATATTGTGCATATCCTAAATATGGATTGGTATGGCTCAAGTACAATTTCTTTACAAGAATTGACTGACACATCCATTTAGTCAGAAACAGAAAAAAGACATTGACTGAGAGAGACTGAGAGATTAAGATGTGTGGACAGTCAGACAGACATAAACACGTTAAACAAATACTGAGATATTCTCAACAGTCTAAGTTGGAAAGGGGAGGAAAGCATTAGAGTAGAAATACACTATGAGGTCTTTGTTGGAGACGAACACTAACCCATCATCCAGTCACACTGCGTGGACTGGCTAGATGCAGGTGGCTCACCAGACCGACAAAAGTAGTAGTATTGGCGGCCCCTCTCTGAGGGTTTCCGATTTGACGGCTCCACATCAATAGCGCTCGCAACAACTGCCAGCCGGCGCCAAGACGTCCTTGAGGTTGGCAACGGAGACTGCCTGTCGGCCTTTTCTATGACAGCAGCAACGGGGGGCAGCTCGCCGCATGAATCAATGACATGCCCTGATAAGCGGATTCGACAAGAAAGAGCGAGAGAGAGATTGGGGTCCATTTTGCTTTACCCATATTATAAACTAGCAGGAGGAGCATGCTTTGTTGACATCCTACTTGTCATCCTTCATCTCGTCTGATGTATGGATCGGTAGAAATGGACCCCTCCCCCTCTGGGCCAATATGGAAACACACTGTATGATTCGTGCATTGATTGGGCCCCGGTGTTTCCCATCGAGGGGCTCATGGCCCATGGAGCTACGCCGCTACGCTGCCCTGGTCTGAGATGTTACTATGGATTACGGTAAAGGACCGGCTGAATGCCGAGACGCTGATCAATGAGCTACTGCACACTTAACAAGACTAATGCAATGCAGTCACACTCTGCCTCTCTTGCCATCTCCATGCACGGGTGAGAAGCAGACCGATTGATCTCAAGACAGATGGAGAGAGTTAAACAACGCTGACGGATGATGGAGAGGATGTGGCGCTGCGTCATGGCCCCCAGGTCTGGCTATCGTACGGTTATGATGTACATCAGTCATAGATGATGATAATGGCCCCCTTCTGAGCTACGAGTGGACCGGTCACTGACAAAGACCACCTTTGGACTAGATAAATGGATACAGTCAAAGGAAGTGTGGATGAAGACAAAGCACAGTCTAGTTTACTAGCTTAGAGTGGTGCTAAGATGGCATTGTATCTAAGCATGCTGCAAAGTAGTGTGGTTAACATTTCGCATGAGTGCTAGCAAAAGAGGCCGTAAGTATGAGCATTTAGAGCGAGTGCTATTGCAAAGTAGAGCCACAGCATGGTTAGCCTTTAGAGTGCTAACAATGTAGACTAACATTATGATTTAGCATTTAGTTGGAGTGTTACCACACAGCAACACCAACAGCGTGACTAAAGCTGGAAAATCTTCTGGGACAGACTCTTTGTGGTACAGGGAAAACTGTTAAAGTAGAAGAGTGCCTCAGTGAAGCTTAATCGGCTAATTCCCCTGACCAACCAACCACTCCAGACATTAATGTTACCATGGTGAATATAAATAATCAAATAAACATTTCAGGCATTTGAAGGGGGAGGACATTGTGGGCGGGGTGGTGGTCTAATGGAGTGTTCTCAATCCTCCATTTGTACGCATTTCAATAACATTTATACAAGCAGACAGCTCTTGCCACATGTATTTTCAAATGGCATGGTTGTAGTGTTGCCGGTCCTTGGCGCTTGGCTGCAATTTCAATGCGGAGGAGAGACAGATGTTTCCAGTGCTATGGGCTGTTACAGGCCTGGTACTCAGGCCAGCTATGTCTTATTGGTTCTGTTCTGTGTTGGCTTAAAGGCCAGGCTCTCCATGCTGTATGTATTTTAAGATTTGGATTGCTGTCTAACATGGCCACATGGTCTACCCCAGGGCTTTAGTACATTCATTGTTCTGGCTGGTGGTGGACTTGGGTGGCTTTCTTTTGTATGTATTCACTGTGGTCCTTGTTAGTCAGGTCTGTTGATGCTGGGTGCTGAGGGTTAAACACATTTCATGTCCCACAAAACCTCCAGGTTCCAGTTGCCTGTAATCCATACCTATTCTAAAAGTGTGAACGAAAACATTGTCTTTTAGTGTCTTTCACCTAAATCACTCTCCTTCAACAAATACGTCTTTGTATTTGGTTCAAAACATTCTTGGAGAACTAAACCTCAACTCAACGTATGTATTAAGGGGGTGGCCATTGAACAAATGAAGGAGACTAAACTCTTTGCAGTCGAACAGACATAAACCGTTATAAACCGATGTTCTGTGTTTTTGACACAAAGGTCAATTGTACCAGTTAATTACTCTGGTCTGGTGCAATCATAACTACTGTCCAGCAGTACAGGCTAGTGTGGCAAAACTACAGCTCGCTCAAAACAAAGCAACATGCAATGCTCTAAAATGCACACACATATGTGAATGGCATATAAACATGCATGTTTCTCTTTGTTGAAGCAAAATAGATTATGGATAGCTTCTCTTCAAGGTTTTAGGAGATACAGTTGTGGCTGCAAGTATTGGCACCCTTGAAAATCTTTCAAATACCTCAGAAAGGTCCCATAAAGAACTTAAAATTGACCATATTTGGTTTCCACAATTCTTAATATCACAGAATCTCTGTTTTTGATTCCAATTGTTTAAATTCTCCTGATTTCATGCACAAAAAGCTAACCTAAAACATCACAGAACCGCCTACATATTTGACTGTAGGGAAGGTGTTCTTATCTTTGAAGGCGTCATTTTGTTTTTTTCAAACATTCTGTAGTGACAGTGTTCTTTACCAAAAGCTCTAATTTGTTCTTATCTGCCCACAGGAAATTGTTCCAGAAGGACTGTGGCATAAAGCAGTCAGGCTTTCGTATGTCTCTCTCTCTCTAAGCAGTGGATCTACTACAACACAACTTCCTTTTACTGAGTTGGCGAGGGACTGTGCAAGTTGAAAGTATAATATCTTGTGTTTTCTTACTCTGTGTGGCAGATAGAGTTGCATTCTCCACTATTTAAATAATCCTAGGCTGTGAGCTTCCATCAAGGTGTCTATTGCTGTAGGTTAACTACAGTAGCATAGGCCTTAAATGTCTTCACCACATTATGTACAGTGCAAACCATAACACCATGGTCTCTGGAGGTTTTCATAATTTTCTCCATGCTCATTGTAGTCCTTACAGTGACACAAAACAGGACAATAAGCCCTTTTCATATCGTAGGCACCTGCAATTCCCCACAGGGGACTTTTATTCAGAAGTAAAGGAGAATCACCTGTGGGAAATGAAATGATTTATTACTACTGCTTCGAGGTGCCAATAATATTCCCTGGGCATTATTATGATTTATTTTGTGGAATTAGCCAAGACTTTACTGAATTATTGTGATTTTTTGCAAAACAAAAATATACCACGCAGAGAACAAAATAGCCTATTTTTTATTTTTCTGTTTTTTCAAATTATTCTGGCCAAATTTTTGGCCACCACTATATATCACTGCATTAATATGTCCAAACTATTGACATTCTGATATATTATGTTATGGCACAACGAGAACACACACTGTTGTTTTCATTTTCATGATGTTGTATGTAAGGTGTTCATGACATTTCTGGTTTATCAGTGTCTCAGTGTTTTGTTATTTGTTTGTTTTTATTTTTTAAACCTCAGGTGAAGAAGATAAGGAAATAAAGCAGACCCAAAAAATGACTATGATGTGAAAACTTTGACATCATCCCAGTTGAGGACAAACAGGGTTCCACAGAGAAGCCAATCAAACTCGGTTTCCACTGCAGCCTTTTCACAAACTAAGTACGGACACAACAAAATGCAGGACGATATATACATTAATTATCAGAGGGGGTCTCAATACTGTTTCGGAGTCCCGCTCAATACTCAGACACCCATCGGCTAAGGCCTAGGACGAAGGCGGAGCAGGCTGCAGCCGCTGGCCAATCGATAGTGTCGCCCGGGGTGATTGATGATCAATGCTATCGCAGACGTTGATTTATGATCGACGGAGCAGGGGCTAGCCCGACTAGCCGCTCGATACTGTCCCTTTACTGTAACTGATTGAGGATCGATGAGGAGTGGCACTGCAGCTGATTAGAGATCAGATGAGGGGTTGGCTGAGGTGGGCCTGCCAGAGGGAGAAGCCTGGAAACACTGACTTGAGACCTGAATGTACTCTACTGTGCGAATAGGGCACCGTGGATGTCTGACTTGTGGGCTGTAATTAAGGCCCTGTTGACAAGAGCTTTCCACTGGTTTATAACAGCAGCAGGTGCACGGCTCCCCCTCACTGGCTTTCTCACACATACACACTCTCTCTCTCTCCCAGCTTTCTACCTAAACACTCTCTTTCTGTCAGTGTCTTCTTTTCTCACACATTCTTTCTCACCATCTCTTTCTGTCTCTGGCATTATTTCTCACACATTCTCTCTCTCTGTCTTTCTGTCTTGTACATCTCGTATTTTCCCAAATCTATTTTTCTTGTGTTTCTGTTTGTCTTTCTCTTGCTCACACCCACACTCACTCCCTTTTCCTTCATCTCTCATCCCAATGCAATGTGCCACAAATGTTTTATCGCCTACACTGGTGGCAGAATCCCACCATTTGGGTAGACCAGTTATCTTACAGCAAGTTAACTGCAACACTTGCTTGAAAACACACACAAAACTTGCATTCGGAGAATCCCAGAGGCAAAGGCAAATACTGGAACAAATACAGAGGAACAGCTGACCTGACAAGAAAGACTTAGAGTAAGTCTTCGCCTAAACATCTCTGACGTGATGAAAGCGCTTGTTTTTCTCATCCTCGGTTAATGGGCCCAGATCGATGGAGGAGAGAGAGGCTTCCCTTCACACGCTGAGCCCATGGGGAGACACGTTGGAGATATTGACATGCGGTGTCTACATATTGATATGACCGGGGCTCAACAACGACGTTGGTGGACAGAGGCTCCTCTGCCTAATAAAATAGGAGGGCCTGGTTGACCATGGAAAGGCTGAGAATTCAAGGGCTGACTAAGTGAATGGGGGAAAAGGAGAATTCAATTGCCAATAGGGTATGAACTGGACAAGAATGTGTGTGTGTGTGTGTTTGTGTGTGATAGCTAACTTTTCCAAACTACAACAACCAGGTGAAACACAAGAGCATGAGGTGGAAAGGTTGACTGCGCCCAATGACAACCTGCCGGCCGCATATTACAGCTTATTTGGGAGAAGGAGATGGAGAAGGAAGCGAAAGCTTATTGAATACCTGGGCCTGTTATTCTAATAATACTGGAGACAGGGCCCTTTCTTCCTTTCCCTTCTGATCAATCGGAACCACAGCAGGGGTCCTGCTACCTAATCCTGCCTGTATGAGACAGCGGCAGCCAGGTAAGGGGGATTTGGGCCCTCTTTCAGCTGCTCCCTGTTTTCCGCGTGCCCGTAGCAAGCCCTTCTATTGGCCTTTCTCTTGAAACAAGCCTATTGGATCCTACCGACCTCTTGTTTTTGTTGAAACATTAGGCTCAGATGAATTGTTCCATTTTTCTTGCCTCCCCGAAGCAATTACCACACTTCAAAATGAGCTCTCTGTCTTTCCAATCTGGTACAGTGAGCGTGTGTCGAACTGCCTGTGTGTTTATGTGAGGGGAGGGGCGTTTTAGTGGGAAGAGCAGATGGCTACACGGTATGAAATAGACTTGAAATGTCTACCATGGAGTGGGTAATGAAAAGGTAACATAGGGATTCCACGCAAGCACCCAGTTTGAAAGAACGCATCACTAAACACGTTTGTGGATGAGCCGTCGGTTCTATGCAGATCTAGCAGACTATCTCATTTCCAAAAGGATATTTTGCTGCCAAACCCCAAAGTGAAGACATTGTGTGACCCTCAAGTAATCAGAGGCTGTTGTGGTTTTAAGATGGTGAAACAGGATGGCTTGTCACAGCTTTGGCACATACAGCGCATTAGGAAAGTATTCAGACCCCCCCTTCACTTTCTTCATATTCTGTTACGTTACAGCCTTATTCTAAAATGTTTTTCTTCATCATGTGCCTTTCACTAATGAGTGGCTTCCGTCTGGCCACTTTACCAAGGCCTGATTAGTGGAGTGCCTGCAGAGATCCAGATGTTTTTGCTATCTCAGTCAGAGTGACCAACAGGTTCCTGTTCAGTGAACCTGACCAAGGCTCTTCTCAGACTGCTCAGTTTGCCTGGGTGGCCAGCTCTGGTAGAATGTTGGTGGTTCCAAACTTGATCCATTTAAGAATGATGTTGGCCACTGTCTTCTTGACAACTTTTAATGCTGAAGATATATTTTGGTCCTCTCCAAAGATCTGTGCCTTGACAAAATCCTGTCTACAGATAATTCCTTCAACCTCATGGCTTTGTTTTTGATCTGACATCCACTGTCAACTGTGAGACGTTATGTAAACTGGTGTGTAAACTTACCGCAGGTGAAGTCCAATACATTTGTAGAGAATTAAATTGAAAACAGAATTAATCTAAGCTCAAGTTTGAGTGTAATATATCAAGTTTGAGTGTATATATAAAAATAAAATAAAAACCCTGTTTTTGCCTCATCACTATGGGGTATTATGTCTAGATTGATGAATAAATGTAATCAATTTTAAAATGAGGCTGAAACAAAATGTAGACAAAGTGAAGGGTTCTGAATATCTTCAGAATTTTTACTGCATACAGTCTTGCAGTAAAACAGTAAAACTATTGTTCATTATTGTTTTACTATTAAATTCTGTGAAATGTAATTTTTATGAACAGTTTTAATAATTTTACCACTTTTAGCACGTTTCTGAATTTTCTGTTGGAATATTTGCTTTATGAATAAAGTTGTATTTATTGATTTAATAGAGCTAATAAAGCTTGGAAGAACCCTCTGTTCCTGAGAAGCTATTTACAAACATATTCACTACCTTGAACCTTCTGTTTTTATTTTTGGGGGGGGGGTTGGAACAAAAAAAGTATTTAATGAATCTTTGCTATGGATCATTCCAAAAAACATCAACCTACAAATGTTTCTAAATTAATTACAAATGCAAAACAGAAAATAATTGACTGCATTGAAAAATTCACCCCCTTTAATCCATGATCTATGCTGGAGGCAATTTTGGCCCTTTACAATGTGGCTTTGGCTGTATGTTTGGGATCATTGTACTGCGGAAAGATACATTTTCTCTTTTTCAGACTTTTTCAGCAGGTTTTCTTCCTAGATTTCATTGCACTTTGCTGCATCCATTTTGCCCTCTATCTTCACAAGCGAAGTATCCGGATAGTATGATGCTGCCACCATCATGCTCCGCGGTAGGGATGGTGTACTCAGGGTCATGGATCAGGATCACTCAAGTTTGCGGCAAACATATGGTCTTATCAGACTGTAGAGTCTTCTTCCACTTGGTCTCAGACTCTCTCACATGTGCCTTCTGGCAAACTCCAGCCAAGATTTGATGTGATTTGTGTGTTTTTTTCCCTGCTCTCCCAAAAATACCACCCTTGTGAAGCACCTGGGCTAGTTTTGCAGTATGCAGTGTGTCTCAGTTCAGCTGTGGAAGACTGTAAGTCCTTCAGAGTTGCCATATGGCTCCTCGAGGCCTCCCTGACAAATGCTTTTCTCACTTGGATACTCCGTCTTTGAGGAAGGCCTGTTCTAAACAGCCATTTTCTCTCCAATTCCTAATAATAGACATTACAGTGCTCCAATGGACATTCAATGCCTTGAATATTTTGACATCCTACCCATGATTGGTGCTTTATACAGTAAGGGGATACGTTTTTGATCCACTGCTGATTTTGTACGTTGACAAAGAAATGATCTGTCTATAATTTCAATGGCAGGTTTATTTGAACAGTAAGAGAAAGAATAACAACCAAAAAATCCAGAAAAATGCATGTACCTCAATAATGTAATAAATTGATTTGCATTTTTATGATGGAAATAAGTAATATTACATTTTTGTCCTGATTTACTTATGTTAGGAATAATACAAACGATGGGACCTCCCAGAGAACCTTGATTGCACACAGGTGGACTCCATTCAGCTAATTACATGATAATAAAGCCCTGGTTGCACCACAGTTCATTCAGGTTGGTCATAACAAATGGGGTGAATACTTTTGCAATTAATTACTTTCTTTTGTATAATTTCTATTATATTAGAACATTTTACAAATTGTATTTTTGTGTCAAAAACTCCTAATAAAATACGTTTTGAATTAATGTTGTAACAAAGAAATCTGGATTTTCCAGGTCAGTGAATACTTTTGATAGCCAATGTGTTTGGAAAAAATGCTGCCAAAAAGGATTTTCAAATAATCATAAAAAAGCATTTAAAAGAGAATCTTATACATTTTTATAGGACCTAATTTCAGCCACGTAAAACTGTAATGCTTTATGAATACCACCACAGCTCAATTAACCCAGACCTTTGGAAAAGCTTCAGATTCGATAGTGGTGATAGCCCGGGTATAAAAAAATTCCACCATTTAGCGCTGTATATAGAAATGTGCAGTATAAACCTTCATATCCAGGGCCACTTACTTTTCAGCTAGACTCTACATACTGAGCATTCATTCCACAAAAGAAAACATCCAGATTGTTTTTAGGGTACATCCACAGTAAGATTGTGTCAGGGGCAGAAAAACAGATAGCACTTGCTTAAGGTAATTGATAAATGTGTACAGACTGCTCTTCGATATAATATGAGCTGGCGGTGTTATCATAACCACATCCTTCTTATCAGTAATATACTGCACCACAACAACTGAACAGCTGCTGTTTCTGCCAGAACCACTATTTCCACACTTCAACGGGAGCTACTGTATGAATAGGACAGTGTATAGGCAATTAGCCACATGTGCTGATAAGCCAGCGCTGCGAGCCAAATTGTTGTAAAAAGAAAACAATAGTTACAATGGCTCCCCCTTTGAATCCATCTGATAACCCGCTAAAAAGAGCATGTTAGCCACCGTGAGTCTCTCTGTGGCCTGGTTCTGATTCGCAGTTCAGCACTTATTGTTTGAATGTAGGGCCTGCCTCCATGGGCTGATAGTGGTGTTGTCTAACGCCCACTACCAGTGTGCCTGGCGGGGTGTGAGATCCACCGCCATCCTACAGCCAGGGCACAGTCAGAGGAAGTGAAGCGTCAGCGGTGGTCCCCAGATACCGCTGCTTCATATTTTCCGCCCGATATGGAGCATCGGAGCACTGAATGGGGTTCTGGTTCTAGCAATTACTGTCCAGCTCCAGTCCACCGACGGGCTGCTCTCTGGGACACAACCTCAGGTGTAGGCTGGAGGTTATCAAAGAAATGTAACTCCTAATGGTCTCTCTTGGTGCTACAGTGTAGTGTGTGTGTGTGTGTGTGTGTGTGTGTGTGTGTGTGTGTGTGTGCACAATTATAGAGATATAGAGTAAAACATACTACACTGTGTTTGTGTGTGTATGCGCTTGAAAACGAAGAGTGAACTCAGAGACAATGTAATACAATAAAAATGACAGAGAGAAAGAAAGAGCGAGAAAAAGTCAGAAAAGCCGTCAGACAAAGAGAGAAAGACAGACAGACAGGCAGAGAAAGAAAGAGACAAAAGATGAGGTCAGACACATGTGTCTTCACTGTCCTTCATCCCATAAATACCAGCCAGGAGGCTCTTCATAAAAGTATACCCATAAACATAACCGGAAATTGATTTGTAAATAGGCATGTAAAAAACAGCGTAGAGGAAAAATACTGCCGTGCAAAAAGGGGGAAGGGGATATTGAGTATGACAGCGGTTGGGTCAGGATGAATATCCATCTGAGGTCCAGTGTGTGTGTGTGTGTGTGTGTGTGTGTGTGTGTGTGTGTGTGTGTGTGTGTGTGTGTGTGTGTGTGTGTGTGTCTGTCTTTTAGCGTGCCTGGTTCAGTGGCATTTCCTAAAATAAGCGTGACCTCAGCGTGTTCCCACACACTCGTGTCCAGTTCTAATGGAATACCAGCTCTATTTCGGGGAACAGTCCAATTTATCTCTCTGTCATAGGTGTCCTGGGACAAACGGAGGGCAACCAGCGGTGACAAAAATGTTTGGTTTGGAGCCGGAACAGATGCCCAATTTTCTCACCATACAGGGTGTGGGACAAACAGGCAGAAACAAACAAGCAACCCAGAGGTCAGCACAGAGCAAGCTGTGTCCGCCTAGCTATATATATCCACAGTACCTCCCAAAACATCTTTAAAGTCGAGATGATCTCATTAGAATACATCAAAGAACGGATGATTTATCACAGTCCTTAAATGACACAGGTTAATACATTTTACTTGTCACTTTAATGGCATATTAGTTTGAGTATGTCTGTTCAAATAATGTTCTACAAGTGAAGTTGCTGTAGTGTTGAGTGGCCACCACTACCAGCACTTGTAATGCTTCCGAATTCATTTGCCAAATTCTTTTCATCATACTCCCTGACCCGACAGAATAGATGGCTTGTGGGAGGCTGATGGGAGTAGACTAGCGAGCCGCAGAATGCACATCTCAAGAATACTGTACATACCACAGATTCCTATGGCCAATGTTATCCTCCTCAGCAAGATTAATCTTCAGTTTGGAAGACAGGGGTTTACAACAGTAACTGGTTATGTATCAAACCAACCATAATTGCAGATCCGTGGGTTCAAACTTCTCTATAAATTGTACGTCCAAAGCAGTCGCAGTGTTCCAAGATCAACCTGCATGTGAATTCTGCCAAATATGTAAACATTATGCTTTCTAACAGGGAAAAACAATGCCTTTGACATATATCAGAAAAACTTAAGCCTTTGGCTCCAACTAATATTGTGCGCATTGAACTGCATCCAAGAATAAGCTATGTAGGGAGGAATGAGCTAAAGGAATGTTTGTAATGTGAGGAGGGGAGAGCAGATAACAGGACAAGAAGATGAGATAGAAACCGAGGAGTCAGATCAATCTGGGACTGGCTGGGTCAAGTTCAGGGGACCGTCTCACAGCCAAGGTCACTGTTTGATCTCCACAGGCAGAGGAAATGCCCCTAAACTTTCGCAGTCAGGAAAGACTCCACACTGTCTCCAGGTTTTCTTACTTTGTCTTTGTGTGTCTCTCTTTATTAATACGCTAATTCATTTGAGCCTTTAATCCGAAGTGACTTACAGTGTGTGTGCATACATTCTATTTACAGGTGGTCCCGGAGAATTGTGATTTAACTTTTACTTTGTCCGTCTCTCTCTCTTCCGCAGTAGACTAGGATGAGTAGAGAGCAGCACAGTCAATCATTGCCCTGCACGCATAAAACCCCTCAGAGCTAAAGAAGCTCTCCTCTAAACAAACTTTGAAGATAACCAAAGTGGTTATTATTATTATTGCCGGAGTGCAGTCGCTCAATACATTTCATTGCTGCGCGACAGTCTGCTCGGAAAAGAGAGAGGAGAGAGAGAAAAAGTCTCATATTTTTCCTCACCGTCGGCTGTGAACGAGGTGCCGGTGATTGATATAGTCAGTGGCAAAACAAACACAGCGTGACAAATCCAGATTATTGTCTGTGGGCGCGATAAGAGTCTAATGAGAAAGTGCACGTCGGGGGGAAATGTATCCGTTGCAGAGAATCTATGTGATTTACTGGGGATTTTAATAACTTCCTGTGTGTCCCTCATCCATTGAGGAGACAGGCAGACAGGCTGAGCCAAAGGGAGGCTTACCCTATGGGAATAACTTCAATTAGGATGCAATATCTTTCTCAAAAGAGCATTTCCACATACTTAAAGGAGCACAGAGGATGATTCTTATCAGAAATAATGATAGTGTTCCTGTGAAATAATGCAATCGTCACAAATGAGGAACATGGAAATGGAGGAGTAATTAAAAAATACAATTAACATAAATAAATAAATGACAATCAGATTTCCGACAAAATTTCAATAGAGATTTATATATATATATATATATATATATATATATATATATATATATGTATATGTATATATATATATATATATATACACATATAAACATACTTCAGGTCCTACAACACACAGAAATCAAACTTGGGCTTGTGCACATCTCCTAGATGGCTTGACACTTCTATGGAAACCAGCGGTTCAAAATTCCAACCTGCTCAGCTCCACTAAGCATTAAGTTAAATCTATTGCCGGGAGAAAATTGGACGTCAAACAGGCCGGTTATTAGCCAGGGGAGTGTGGGAGGGATAGGAGAAATTAACATGGATTACTCAAGTATGACTGACAGTTTCAGAACGGCTTTTACGACTTACCAAGTGATTTGGGACTTGCCTTAATACAGCAAGGGATGTTTAATTCCGTGGGCTGTCTCTGCTGTATCTGGGCACCGAACAAACCTTGGCTGGGGTTGGGTAGAAGGATATGGAGGGATCTTTCACTGCCCAGGCCTATTGTTCTGATAAGAATGATGGGATTTGTAGTTTCGCCAACATTTGGGGTTAAGGGGACTTCTGGCCCCGGTTGCATTTTGGGAGGTGGAGAGCAGGGATGCTTGCCAGGGCTGTCCCGTGAACTCTGGTTCTCTGGCATCTGCTTGGTCTGTGGGTGACGGGCACGACGAAGTTACCCTCGCTGATAAGGTAAACGAATCCGTGAAAACTGGGGATTTTTTGGAAGTCAGAAGGGATTCTCTGGATGTAATCGCATTCATGTGAAGATTTACATAGATATTACACAGATAAGCGTGGTTGTTGCCTGCGGTCGTCGTGAAGTGGCGCCGGGTTCAGTTTAGCTGGAATAAAGGCATTGAGAAGCATTCAGTGGAGAGCCTGAGAGACAGCAAGGTTTTGCAGAGGAATAGTGAACGCAGAGAGCCAGGGAGGATTGAAAAGGACTGTGAGACAGGAGCAGAGGAGAAGGGCTGGTACTTTAGCTTGTTTCCGTTTGGTTTCATCTCCCAGGGCATGTCCCCTTCCTGATGTGGTTTCCATTATTTATAAAGCATCTATTGAACAATTGGAGCCCACTTTGAACGCTGCAGCCATTTTAGCTACACGGGCTGCTGCTCGGAAGACTCTAGAACAAAGGAAGAGAAATGAATCAAACACAAGCGTCCTAATCAGTCTGTACTGAAACTCGATTTGTCTGTGTCCATGTGGTTACTGAAGTTGTCATCGAGTAATGTCATGGTGCTCTTTTATTCCCAGAATAAATCCAGAAAACACGGCTCATTGAGTTGATTGAGCAAACATTACATTTGACATTTTTGTCATTTAGCAGATCATCTTATACAGAGCCACTAGAGACTAGGGATATTTTGGTATTTTTTCCTACTTGTTCCCCATGGGAATTGAACCCCTAAGACTCATGTTGGCAGAATCATGCTCCAATTCGATCGTTCACAGCGACACTTTCGTTCAAAGACCAATCAACAACAAAATCAACAAAGTACTATTTCATTTTAACCGGATCAATGAGACCTGCTCACCTGCCAGAATGGTACATGTGCGGTATTTTGCTGAGCTCACGTTGCATTTAGAAACGGGTGTCAACGATAAGCCGTTTTAATGCATTACATGAGAAAGACCTAATCGGCTAGGCTCACACAGCGTTGAGGATTAAATCTTTTTTTTATCAGCCCGACTTCTGACTCGCCAAATGCTCCAGGTCACACCGTAAATTACCATGTATCTCTGTTGGGTATTCACTCCACTGTGTTTTACAGCTTTAGCGACATTTCAAAATACGCAGTTTTCTTTACAGTGTGGATTTTTGGTGAACACTACACAGAGACTGCAAAACAAGGGTGTCGATTTCATAAAAGATCCCTCAAACTACCTCTCTTGCAACAGAGGCTGGTCATGATTCATTGTGTGTGTGTGTGTGTGTGTGTGTGTGTGTGCGTGCGTGTGTAAGTGTATATATGTGCATGTGTATGTGTGTGTGTGTGTGTGTGTGTGTGTGTGTGTGTGTGTGTGTGTATATGTGTTTCAGGAGCCGGATGGGCGCAGACAGGAGCGTTGACTGCCGCATTGCACAGAATACCTAAACAGCTGTGGTGCCCCTTCGGAGCGATCGATCATGTGCCTGTCTCTGGATCTCTGGATCACACGGGGGGAGAACTGACTGCTCTGATCCTCATCTCATCTCACTCTAAGGCATCGGCGACAGATAGGCCATTCAGGAAAGGAAAAGCATCAATATGGCAATACAGGAAGTAACATCACCACTGACTGAAATGAAAGTCTCACCACGGACTGAATTGAACGTATCAGCACTGACTGAACTGAACGTCTCACCACGGACTGAACTGAACGTATCAGCACTGAATGAAATGAAAGTCTCACCACGGACTGAATTAAATGTATCAGCACTGACTGAAATGAACGTCTCACCACAGACTGAATTGAACGTATAAGCACTGACTGAAATTAACGTCTCACCACGGACTGAATTAAACGTATCAGCACTGACGGGAATGAAAGTCAAATGAAACAGTTCCAATTCACTTTGTTTTCATATCAATAGTATAAAATGCAATTACTGTCCAGTATAAGTATACTAAAGACTGGATAATGAAACAGAAAATGTAAAATACTATATTTAGGCCTGGCATCTGTGCATTCATGATAAGTATAACCTCCACCTGCTTTTCATGAATCCAATGTCATTGCCTCTGTGCTACTCAACTCCCCGCCCTGGAAACGCTAACTTCCTGCCCATATGGTTACTTCCTGCTTATTTCCCGAAGCTCCACTGACATTAACCGATGACCTGCGGCTGACGTCTGGATATTTACTTCCTCCCATTGGGACATAAGGTGAAAAGTGTATATCCTTTCGCAGCGACTGGACACACCTGACTGGTAACATCCATTAGGGGGGTGGTGGTGGCCCCTCGCTGTATGACCAAATATGATGGAGTGGAAAAGCAGGCAATTCAGAGACTTGTCAAAATCTGGGCTGGTGGGGACTGCAGCAAAGCTGGGGGCACTGAGAGAGTGGTGTGTACGGTATGTTTCTGTGTTAAATGGTGATTAGATACAGGAAGGAACTTCATTAGCATCATGTACATGTTGACACTGCACATTTGGGTTTGTGTGTGTGTGTGTGTGTGTGTGTGTGTGTGTGTGTGTGTGTGTGTCAGCGTAGGCACAGTGTGAGGCCAGTCACAAATCTGTCTGACATGCACACATATACACTACAGTTTTGCGCAGATAACGCTAGTGCTGCGGCCTTCAAAACATCTGTAGGCTGAGCAAGCTACAGCGTGGCATTCACAAAACAACCTGCTACACTAGGCTATGCTATACTTAGACTAACAGTAGTGCTGTGAGTGATGTGCAGGTCACAAACGATTCGTTCTTTTTGAACAACTTTTTTATTACTCGATAGTAATGATTCCTCTTTAGTGACTTGTTCAAGGATAAAAATAGATCAAGATAGTCAGTATTATAAATCATTTGTTTAGAACTGATTATCGGATGTAGGTTGCAATAATGAATGCAGATAATTGATTATAGATTGGTGTAATACACACATTAATATGAAAACATACAGGGATGTTTTAAAAAAAAGTCTTGAACGAATGATGTATTCAATTTATCGTTGATTCAAAGGACTGTTTCGATAATTTGTCACTGACTGTATTCATACGCTGTCCCCCAACTCATCTCAGTGCATCGACCAACAACATTCCCTGATGGCGCAGAGAAAAATAGACTGAGTACTTCAATTTAATTGCTAATTTGAATGATGAGCAATTTATATTTTGCCGGTAGGCGGTGCTCTGAGTGTTACTGACACAAATGAACAAAATCACTCGAAAGATTTGTTCATTTTGCTGAACGAGTTGAAAAGACCCTAGTCTCTAAAAAGAGCCAAACTTCCCATTACTACTAGGTTAGACTACGCTACACAAGGACTGTGGTCTCCACAGCATAACATGCTATGCTGTTGCTAGGCCAACTCTAGTGCTGTGACACTAACAACATTAAAAGACTTTGGCTGAGAAGCAAGATCGGATCTGCCGCACAAAGAGACCAGGCATCTGAACTCTGCTAGGGTTTGGGGACCTGCAACTGAAGTAGAACGTCGGAGTTTGGTCTTTGGTCTAGAGGCATTGGCATCAACAGTGATACCAGGGTTTTCAGAGACAGTAGATCACATTTTATACAGATGCACCTATTATACTGTTGCTAACGAGGAAAAAAAAAACAAGGGACTACAGGTAATCAGTCTCTTCATAGCACCAGTGTCAGAGAGAAATTAATGAACTCTTAAACCACAACAATGGTCTTACTAAAAAAGATTGCAGTACAAGTGGAGTCAAACTGCTGTATAACAATGTTCAAACTGTTTGCAGTGACTGCAATTTTACAGCATTTTAAAAACAGCTTTTTTTTTATGGGAGACTACAAAATGGCTGAATATGAAATTGGCTATTAGCGTCGTCAAACGTGTCAAAACAGGACAGATTTAATCCAGACAGAGTGAGAGCTGAAGTCTTGCATCTCAGTGCCCCTCACGGCAAAGTCATTCCCCTGAGTCGACCATCAACTTTAACAACGTACGAAAGGCTGATTTGTAGCTGATCGCTGAAAATCTTGTCCATTGGCAACTTTCCCTCAAATCTAGAAACCATAATTGTCCTAAGCACCTGGGAGGGGACATTTAAAGGGGAAGGTCACTGTGTTCTAAGCCCTTTAAAGGTCTCCCATAAAACCCCAGCCTTATGTACGCCGTCTACACTTCGCTGATAGGAAAGCATATGCAGCCCAGCGATCACATTGGCAATTTAAAACCCTCTGCCACTACTCCAAGGGCGGCCAACTACAGTGTCCCTGTTGATTCTTGTGTGTGAGTATTCACACCATTAATAAAACCACCAGGGGCCTGCTGAGGACTCTTTAGAAAACCTACTGCCCTTGGGTCCCCATTTAAATGAACTGGGGGTCTCAGTGCGCTACTGTGCCTGGCCTCAAAACTGCCGAGGCAGCACACTCCTGTATTCTCTCTACTTCTCTCCATCTCTCCTTCCACGTACACTCTTTCTCTCACTGCCCCCCGCGCCGTCCCCAAACCCCCCCCTATCTTTTCTGGATCCCCTTGGCAGGTTGGTTGTAGGATAGGCAGCTCTTAAGTAGATTGCAGAGTAGCACAAAAGGCCTGCATTGTGAATATTAAGAGCAGCGTGGCTGCCCTAGAAGCTCCTGTGCTGGCTGTTTGAAAAGGGGGGGGCGCTGTGAATGGCACTCACTTTGGGTGTCAGAAGTGCAACTGTACACAATCTATAACGGCAGGGAAAGTCGAGACGGCCCAATTAATATAAATGAATCAGGACACGGCAGTAGGCGGGGCTTCTTTGTCAAGAGGGAAGTGGTGGTCTTCGGGGGAGAGGGTGTGAGGTGAATGTTTAAGCGAGTCTTCTTACCTGGAATGCCTGGTAGGGTTTTCAGGTATTTCCCATTGAAATGCTGTATCACCACTTCACATTTCTCAGTGGACTCCATCCTGTGGCAAAAAAAGAAGAAAAGCACATTGATTAACTATGACTGAGGATACAATGTGATGAATACATAATACCTGGAAAATGCAGTGTTTTCAACCCTGTCCTGTGGCTCAGCAGGTAAGAGCATGGCAAAAGCAACACCACGATCGTGGAGTTGATTTCCAATGGGGCCCAGTACGGAAATATAGGTGCTCCATATTGAAAATCGCTTTGGATAAGTGTCAGCTAAATTACAAAAATGATTTCCCTAAGATGAAGTAATACTGGAAACAAGTTACATATTTAAACTATATAAAACACAGACCTTTCAAATTAACTCACATTCCTAAGCTGAATAGGACTGGAAGTATTCTACACGACTAACACATAAAGAACAACATATAATATGCAGTCATTTCAAATGCATGTAGCACATTTTTTGTGTGGATCAATGCCCTGTGACAAACACCCGTTGTTTCCCTTGGTTTGGGGCCGAGTTCATACAGTACACGTACGTCATTTTATTAGGTGGCAAAATGAGGATTGTATCCAAATTCTCCTGGGGTTATTGATGAAAGGGAGGGGAGTTTAATAAGTCATGAGAAAGTGAATGTTGACTGTTATGGAAGAGGGAGTGGTTGAGTGAAGGGGTCACTAAGGGCTATTCAGTGGCCATATCCCAAAGGACACACTATTTTTTTTAAAACACCTCATTTTACAATGTAGTACACTAAAACGTGAACAGGGTACCATTTTGGATGTCATTTACACAGTGCAGTGGAGTACCCTATCCTTTCACCTCTGCTCAGGCCACTGATCAACTAGTCATATCTGTGCACTAGTAACGGCTGACACTTGCTCCAGACCCCTTTTCAAGCTCGTCCGTCCTTGCAATTTATTAACATGTTTTTTTCCCTGTTTCACGCTTTACTTCAAGTAAATCGTTAATTCGTCTCATTCTCACCTGTCTCAAATATCTGTGTTTACCACGAATTAACTCCCACCTCCCTCCTCTCCTTCTCTTTCCAGCTTGCCCTGATTCTCCCCTACATCTCTCTCTCACTCTTCCCATCCCTCCGTCTCTCTGTCTCCATCCTTCCCCTTTCTCTTGCGCCGGTGGTGGGTCTGTATTGTATGTGGGTCAGGTCCCTGTATCTCACTGTGCCAGGGTGAGTCAACAGCCTTGAATGGCCTCCGCACGCAAATCGCCCACCACCGTTGCCAGTGATGTAATGGGGAACACGAGTCCCAGACACATACACTAACACAATTACCCACCATCCCTCCCCTCCCTCCCCCCGCCCACAATAGCAGAAAGGCCAACGAGGAGATGATGGAGCAGGCTTAACCTTTCTCTTCTACTCTAAATAAACCCTGCAGCCTACCGCAGCCGAAGTCTGCGTCTCCGAGGACTTAAGACTAACACTGTGCAATATGGTGATCCACTGCCGTTAGAATCAGGGGCTGATTTGTAATTGGGGGAAAGTACGTAGGCATCTCTCCTGTGAACGGTTGGATCAGATCCCTCCAGGCTGACAGCTCTCTCTTTCCCTTCCTCTTCCTTCCTCCTTCCCTTTAACTCTCATTCTCTTTCTCCCTAACTATGCACTTCTCACTCTCGGAGATACAGCCTTTTCTGCCTCTGTTCTACCTTTCTATATCCACATGCCACTAAAGGCCTGAGCGACAATGTTTCCAAAGGAAGTGATACACAAAAATAACAGTATCAAAAACTACAATAAGGAAAGTCGACATAAAAGCAAAGATATAAATAGAAATAAAGAGTGGATTAGAATAGTACACTAGATACAACAAAATACTTAAAACAAGGTAGACGGTATACATATACATTGCACTCTGAAAGAAGTCAGAAGTTGAAGCATTAATATATATTCATCTCAATACTTCAAAGGTTTTTTTCATCAAATATTTCCTTTGATATTAATGTATAGATTCTCATCTTTTATCTGAGGGAATCTTTGTACATAATGGTATATCTCTTTAGAAATTACAAAAGTTATAAATATTCTCTGTTTCAGGGCACCAAACATATGGGACTGACTAATATAATTTCCAAAATAGACGCTGGGTATATTCAATGGTGATTGTTTGGCAGTCCTGTACTGTAGCCATTATCATTAGTTTTTTAGGTCATTACAAGACTTTGAGGTTGTGATTTTGTTACATTTCAGAATGAATTCTGCTTCTGCTGTTCGCAATTAATACAATCAATACAGACAAGTAAGTTCAAGTGTCAATAATTGCCAAGCCATAATCCACCTTTCATCATATTTTACAGATGAGGTTGTATGCTGAGAACTTTAATCCCACTCATATTTCTATCCCTTTGATCCATGATAACCTGACCACAAGAGCTTTTTCCCAAACTCTGCAGGTTCTTTTAGGTACTGTAGCCTGTGTTTGCGGCATACATTTTTGCATCTTGCATCCGTAGTTCTGCTTTTGAAGTCTTCTGTGTGTTGTGATGACTGATAATTGTATATTGACATTATTTAAAACCTAAACTAATATGTACACAAATACCCTGAAATGAAAGTTGATAATCTATATTTTCACCAAATAGTAATTTGTTTGATTTCAAATCTAAACTTATTGCATTTAAGGGCAAATACATTCATAAAAATGATCACTGTCCCAGTAATTATGCCAGGCACTGCAGTCAGTAGTGTTGTCAGCTTAAACCTCTCTTAGGTTGAAGCGGTATTTAATCATTTGGAATCTGGCTTTCTTTTAGAACAACATAATACTGAGGCAATTCTGTAACCACATTTCTGTTAGGGATAGTAAAACAAGGTTATCTGCAATGAGGACCAGCCTAAGGGATGTACATTTCTCCAACTGTTTTGCAAATTAATCTACTCATATTTATTTTAAATGTAGGGCTCAAAGTGCTCCCCATGTTTGAAAAATGAAAAAAATTATTGTCACCACCCAATCCAAAAAAGCAGTATAAAGTGCATTATTTTGGAAGTACTTTTGTTGAACTTTAGTATAAATAACAGTATTCAAATAGTATTTAACTACTATTAAAAAAGCAGAAACTATACTCTGGTGTGTTAAAATGTACCAACTTATTTCCTACTTTAAAATAGTTATAATACATGACTGTAAAAAGAAATTATTACAGACTCAAGACTCAGAAGGTACTTCTATTATTAATAAATTCAGAGTATATTTCTAATGTATTACAATGCGATGTACAATTATGTATAGAGCAGGAAAGTAAAGCAGGAAATAAGTGGGTCCAGTTCATTTTAAGACACACAATTATAACTATTTAATAAGTAATTGGTTGCTAAAAAATGAACTTATACTGTTTTTATTTGGCTTGGGTCATTTTAGTACAACATTTATTTTAAATGTTAATAGATTTAATAATATTGTAGATTCTAGCTTTAGTTCCACTTCGGAGAAGTTTGAGAAAGAGGTTTTCATCTCAGATTAAATGTAATAAGTTATGTCAGATAAAATCTTTTGATGCTGGTGAAGAGGATTCAGATGTGATCAGACGACCAGTTATTTGTTTTGATAGGAGGAAATCATCTTCATTAAGGAAGGTCTGTACTGTTCAATTAATTACGCATCAGAAAACCTTTCCTAGATGATTGGCTACGCAGACACCACAATAAGTGTTACGGTGGAATTTGACCAATTTTGAATATGGGTGTAATTATGCTATTATTCAATTTCTGGAGAATATCCTACAATCAAGATCAGGTTGAATTGCTTGATTATGAATAAATGTAGCTTATGCCTGCATTCTTCAACATCTCAGTGCAGATATTGTCTGACTTACATGCTTTACTTCATTTGAGGGCTTTGATTATTCAGTTCTGTTACACTGATGATTGTAACAAACAGATTGTTAGAGGTCTTTTATATTTAATCCACAACACAGTTTTGGAGCCTTGCTTTTTTTCTGGCATCATGGATTTTCAAACAGTTTCTCAGTAATTTTTTTCCAGCTGTTGCCGTTTTGAATGGGGATGTTTATGTTATAATGTGAAGCATTAACTTTTCCCCATTGCCTCTTTTATTTTTCTCATGCTGATTAGACATGTAGACAGCTTTTTCATCTTGTAGCAACTTGTTATGTTGTTTCAATGCCAGGTGATATTTTACACATCCAGTGGGGTTTCAGTGTTTTGGGTTTGACAGTTGCCTCAGGTTTTTCCTGGCAGTGTTACATTCACTGATGAGCAATTTTTCTTTAGGCATTTTTTACGCTAAGGCTTTCCTTGCATTCATTATTTTGATACATGGCTGTTTAGCCAGTTTTTCAAATATTTTTCATATGTTGTCAAATGTGTCATTACTGCAACTATATTTGAGGTGCTGAAAGCGGTTTGGCATGTTATCAATACATTTTTTCTTGCTGTTTAATGCTACCTCATACCCTTTGTAAAGGGTCATTTTCCATTTCTAAACAGGAGGGAGATACATTTGAATTTTGTTAGACTTTTAAAGTTAAAATGTGATCTGGCAGTGATGTGACAGGGCAAGCTGTGGCTTGACTGTAAATGCAATACAAAGTTCAGATGGATTACTTGTTATAGAGTAGTCCACCACACTGTTTTCTAGCACAGAGCTGCATGTGAATCACCTCCTGTTCTACCTTTTAATCCCCCTCTTTTCCACTTTATCTCTCTCAGGTCTGATGAGCCAGTGGCAGCCACCCATCCTTCTTGCTGCCTTCTCTCTATCTAAAGTGTGACGAGCCAGTGGCAGGCACCCATACTCTCTCTCTTTCCCTCCCTTCTTCTCTATCATCCTTTCTCTTTCTCTTCCTCTCTCTCACTCTCTCCTCCCTCTTTCTCTCTATTGCTCTCCCTTTTTATTTCTCTCCCTCTTTCTCTCTCTTTCCCTCACTCTCTTTCTATCATTCTCTCTCTCCCCTTTTTGTATGGCAAAGAGCTCTGATGGTTAATGACATCAGGTGGTCCTGTCCACAGTGATTAGTGGTGAGGCCCCCAGTAATGGGCTCTGATAACAGTAATGGGGGAGTGCAGAATCACTTAGCAAGGTTTACTCTCTCTAATGCCCCTCTGTCCCTCAACATCTGTGGAACCGAGGCTGCGGCCTGGCTGGGGCCCTCAGTTGGTCAAGAAAAAGATGTGAGTGGAATCTATGTAGTTCAATGAATTTGACCAGAGTCTGGAGGACAGCAATATGCATGCTTTATGCATTATGATGCGGGGGACATTTCGTACCCACACATGGCTCTCTCCTCTCTCTTCTGTCTTTCTCTCATTCTGACCTTCTTCCCATTTCTTCTTCTCTGCTCTATTGACATTCCTACCCCATCTTTTTTACCTAGTACCTTAAATGGTATACCCTCAGCATCTCTATTTCTGTCTTTTCCTACTTCTACTACTCCCTTCAACCACTCTCTTTCATTTCATTTGAAATCATTTCAAGGGGCTTTGTTGACATGGGAAACAGATGCTGACATTGCCAAAGCAAGTTGAAGACAATAAAAAGAATATCACAGTAAATATTACAGTCCGACAAATTTAAGATGCATATCCAGTGTAATGTTTTAGGCCATAAACAATGTAACACTGTGCAAATAGTTGGCATATGAAAGAGAAGATGAATGAACAGATTTTTACTGACAAAAGATCACACACTCTGCAGTACGAGATACAGCTAGTTTTCCACCTAATTTAGTGAAAAGAGGCACATAGCCTGTCTTCTCTCAGAAGGACTTCCTATGGCGTCCTCTCTCATTAGCAAGGCCATGCTCACTGAGTCTATATGGAGTCAATGCTTATTCATTATATGTTCAGGTATTCTACAGCATTCCAGTTTATGATCCATTTTTTTCATCCAGTGTGTCCAGGATTAATTTTTTCTCAATGTTTGAATCTAATTGTTCAGCTGTCTTGGGGCTACATTGGGTTGGTTTGTATTTGTGAATAAAGACCCAAAACGCGATTTTTATGTATTTTTCATACTGTAGACAAGAGCTTTGTCATTACAAGTTTGAGAATGTCAAGAATTAGAAAGTATATTTTCAGGCTTCAGTTATAATTGGGAATATTCTGGCTTTTGTAAGCTTTTCCCTATAATAATTTGTGCTTATGACCTCTCTGACTGTAGAAATTCCAGGAAAGCTCAGGAGAGGTGAGCATAAATGTGTTTGCTTGAAGAGAACATCTTGCCAAGTCGTTTTACTTCTTACCTTATTGCTCAAGTCAGTAAGGAAGTACTAGCCACCACTTATGAGTTTGGAGAAGAATGCATTCACTGGCCATCAACCATCAATGACCACCTTCCCCACCATCACTGGATTGTGCTTGGACAATTTTTGGCGCCCAGATTATTATTTAACTGACCGAAGGCACTGTCTGTATGCCATGTCCAGGATTTGAATTCCTAGCTACAATGACTCAGCTGTACTGTGATGCAGTAACATTACCACTGCTTCATACAGAAAACTGGTTTGGAACACCATTATTTTGTCTTACTGAGATACAGTGTCAAGGCCCAGTTCTGGCAGAATCTGTGCCGAAGATCTACAGTGCTGCTGTTGGCTCTGCTTGGTTGGGGACAGAAGCCCTAAATCATCGGCCAACAGCAAACATTTGACTTCAGAGTCTGTTGGGGGGGGGGGGCTGTAGAATGATCTAGTGCCCTCTTCTTCTCTCTTTCCATTCTCCTCTCTATCTCTGTCATTCTGCTTCCTCCACTGAGCCCCATTTGAACAGGTGGCCTGTGGCAGCCTGCGCTGTGCTGTGGTGTTGGTCTGTGTGTGTGTGTGTGTGTGTGTGTGTGGAGGGGGGGATTCATGTGTGTCTGTGTGTGTGTCCTTCTGTAACCTGCAATAATGGAGTGGGGAATAGGAGGGGACTGCAGCTCGGGCTGATTAAGAGAAATCCCTGCAAGATGGTGTTGTTGTTCTCATCACCGCCTTCCTCTGGGTAAACAAGCCAGGAGTGTAGTGGGAAGAGAGATGAGAGCGGTGCGGAGGACGTGCATGACTTTGAGGGGATAACAGGGTAAACTCTTAGCTTTGACAGGAGAACTACAGCCAAGACAAGTGGCTGGCTGACACTGTACACAGACACACACAGGCGTCTAAACAGTGAATGCGCTCATGTAATGACTCACACGTGCACGCACGCACGCTACCCTCCCCCCAAAAGGCACAAACATGTTTGGACCGTCTGTCCTTGTTGGATAAAAAGTTTAGAGACAGTTTTTGCCTTTCATCCTGTCTTTCCTAATCGCTAACCGTGACCTTAACGCAATCCTAACAACAAAAATGAAACAACACCGTACTGATAACCCCAAGTGTAACTTTTTTCTTGTGGGATCTGACCAAAGGTCACCACAAGGTCAAATTTTATAACATCCTATAGTGTATTTTCAGCTTCATAAAATGTGAACACACGCACGTTCACCAAACAAATACACACACAACATATGAAGACACACACCGCAAACACAAACACACACCCAATCCCCTTTAATCCTTATGATATTTGGAGGTGTACCTGGCAAAGCCGACACCTCTGCTGACCCCATTGGCGTCCCTCAGTATCCGTGTGGAGATGACGTGGCCAAAAGGCTTCAGCATGTTCTCCAGCTCCTGCTCGTCCATGGACACAGGCAGGTTGGAGATGTACAGGTTAGTAGGGTCCTGCTCCTGTTGCTGTGAAGGAAAGTAGAGAGAGACTCTCATTAAGATTTCAAAAAGCCCTTTGGGCATTTAAGGTGCTATAAGAACTATATGCAAAAATGGATACACAGCAAAAACCCAAAAGGATTTCTAAATAAATAACAGTCTAGCAAGACAGAGAGACAGAGAGAAAGGTTGTTTGATAGAAGCTATGTAGCGATTATGATTCAGTGCCTGGCGTGTTGACATAAGAACAATGACAAGCACTGGCAACTCTGTTAGCTCTGATACAGTCTAGACTTGGTGACGATTACAGTTACAAGCACACATAAAATACCTTATCTTTACACTGACAAACATATAACTTTAATGGTAGGTTTATTTGAACTGTGAGAGACAGAATAACAACAATACATACGTAAAAAATGTTATAAATTTATTTGCATTTTAATGGGTGAAATAAATATTTGATCCCCTGTTAATTAGAAAGATTTCTTACTCTGATGTGTTTTATAAACAGGAAACGAGCTGAGATTAGGAGCACACTCTTAAAGGGAGGGACGATGGACGGGGCCATGTTCCATCAAATCTTGGGTGAGAACCTCCTTCCCTTAGCCAGGGCATTGGAAATGGGTTGTGGATGGGTATTCCAGCATGACAATGACCCAAAACACATTAACAAGGCACCAAAGGAGTGGCTCAAGAAGAAGCACATTAAGTTCCTGGAGTGTCCTACCCAGTCTCCAGACCTTAATCCCATAGAAAATCTGTGGAGGGAGTGGAAGGTTCATGTTGCCAAACAACAGCATCAAAACCTTAATGACTTGGAGAAGCTCTGCAAAGAGGAGTGGAATAAAATCTCTCCTGAGATGTGTGCAAACCTGGTGGCCAACTACAAGGAACGTCTGACCTCTGTGATCGCAAACAAGGGTTTTGCCACCAAGTACTAAGTCATGTTTTGCAGAGGGGTCGAATAGTTATTTCCCTCATTAAAAGGCTAATAAATTTATAACATTTTTGACATGGGTTTTTCTGGATTTTCTTGTTGTTATTCTGCCTCTCACTGTTCAAATTAAACATTAAAATTATAGACTGATAATTTCTTTGTAACTGGGCACATGTACAAAATCAGCAGGGGATCAAATACTTTTTTCCCTCACTGTACAACCTGAAAAATGAAAACACTAAAATACCATATTTGGATAAGTGAACACCCCCCTTACAACTGGAATTGGTTATTTGCTGAAGTATAAACAACCACCTTCCAGAGCACAAATCATGATTATTGGCTTCCATCTGTTATCAATTGTAGTGACTTTGATCAGTTGTAAAAGCAGTTGTTCATAGAGGACTCCACGGCTTACTAGAGAAATTCAAAGTAAAGGTTCCAGTATGGGAGAAAAGGTGCTTTTGAAGGATATACAGGACAAGGTTATAGAAAGGCCCACGTAGGGGGATGGATATAAAAAACTTCAAAGGTTTTGTCTATCCAATGGAGCATAGTTAGGACCATTATTAAGAAGTGGAATTCCAAGAAGTCAATGACAACTTTGAAGGAGCTTCACACCTTTAATCCAAAGATTGGTCAGTGTGTGTATGTGACCACAATATCACAAGTGCTCCATAAATCTAACCCAAAAAACATACAAAAAAGCCAACATCATTTCTCATTTGAGGACAACCAAAATTCACATCCTAAATTCCAAGGCCAAGATGGAAAAGGTGCTATGGTCAGATTAGACCTTTAATTACATTTTTTGGCCTGAATGCCAAAAGGTATGTCTGGCAAAAACCCCGTATGTATTTTCACCCAAAGAACACCATGCCTTCTGTAAAACATGACAGCGGCAGCATTCTGTTGTGGGGATGTTTCTCTTTAGCAAGGACTGCAGCACTTGTCAGGATAGAAGGGATGATGGACAGTGCAAAATACTGACAGATTCTTAAGGATAACCTGCAGCTGTAACGGTCCCAGCATGCTGGGGCCATTTCGTTCCATGTTTTCGGTGAGTCCGTGATTTGTCATGTCCTTGTTTGGTCTTTCCTGTTCTTGTTTCAGTTAATCAGTTTATTAATTTCACCTGTGTTATGCCCTCCCTGTTTCTGTTCTCCTTGTTAGTCAGTGTATTTAGTTCGGCCATTTTCTCCCTGTCGTTGTTGGTCATTGTAACGTCTGCCTGATGCCTTGTCTGTTTGCTGTTTGGTGTTGCTGGTCTGGTGTCTGCTGTTTCATGTTCGCCTGTATGCCTAGTTTAGATTTTTCTCTGTTTTGAAGTGCACAGCACTTGGTATTGTTTAGCTGTTTATGTTACATTAAAGTTACTCCCTGCACCCCTGCGTTTGCCTCCATCTCCCTCCTTGGATCCGTGACAGCAGCCCTCTGCCAGGAAGTTGAAAATGGGAAGATGATTCACATTTTAACATGACAATGACCAAAAGTACACTGCCAAAGTAACCATATAGAGGCTGAAGGACAAGAAGGTGAATGTCCTTGAGTGGCCTAATCAGAGCACGGACCAAAATAACATTTATTTTCAATCAATCAATCAAATCAAACAATCAAATTTATATCAGCAGCTGTCACAAATTGCTTTTACAAAACACCTGGCCTTAAACCCCAAGGAGAAAACAACAGTTGTGTTGAACTTCAGTGGCTAAGAAGGCCAACATTTTGGAAGAAACCTAGAGAGGAACAAAGCTCAGAGGGGTGACCAGTCCTCTTCTTGCTGTGGCAGGTTAACATATTATTACAAAATGTAAAAACTAAGCTATACCCGTGGGCTGAGCCCAGAGTCTATTTAAACCTAGTCCAGATGGGAGGCATGACCAAATGGACAAGGACAGGGACAGAAAGGGGGATGGTCAGCATTGGCAGCGGAAATCGTCAGGTATCATCTTGATCTGCAACACAACCAGGAGGACTTTGGACTGGGACAGCAACAAGTCAAACCTTGTACTCTGTAGTTGTGGGCCAATACCTCAAGTCCTCCTAAGTTTAAAATGGCAGGAGACAGAGAACATTTAGAAAATGCATTCCTTAGGTCTACAAGGATTTATGGTGGAGAAGGAGAACTGATACTACTCCCCCAGCACAATAATATAGCAACGTAAGACCTTGGGGCTGAGACAGGGGGGGTCCAGTGACACTGTGGCCATATCCGCGGGAGGCTTCGGAAAGGAACAACAGGCAGGAAATCAATCCACCCACATTGCCAAGCATCAACCAAAGGGACATCTACCAACTGCAACTATCTTGAATGAGAGCCGAGAATTGCCAGCAGAGTACAGCCCAATTGCACAAGTGCGCAACCAAGAGACAACAACAAGCCAGTTACTCCGCCCCTGAATGGCATTGGATGGAGGGCATCCCAATGATGATGAGAGCCCACCTGGCAAGAGAGCAAGGGTGGATAGTATCAGGCCTTTCTGGTCACCTTCACACCCCTGGGCCAGACTACACTTAACCATAGACCAGGCTGAAGAGATGAGTCTTTAGCAGACACTTTGCACTGAGTTTGCATTTCTAACGTTAATTGGCAAATCATTACACAGGAGTGGAACTCTATGACAGAAGTATTAGGTACAATTAAAAGGCCTGCATCTTGTGATCTAAGGTTACGTGCAGGTATGTATGGCTGGATCATTTCAGCGAGATAAGTAGGAGCAAGTCCATGTATTGATTTATAGGTTAACAATAAAACCTTAAAATCAGCCAGAACCCTAACAGGCATCCAGTGTAAAGAGGATAGTACTGGAGTAATGTGTTCAAAGTAGGTAATTTTGGGGCTTCTCCATGCTTTATCAAAATATATAACTGTGTGTCATCAGCATTGCAGTGAAAATTTACATTGTGATTCCGGATCACATCTCCAAGAGGCAGCATATATAGTGAGACCAGTGAGGGGCCTAGAACCAAGCCTTGAGGAACGCCAAAACATGCTTTTGATTTGTCAGAGGATATACCATCCACACATATGAACTGATATCTTTCAGATAAATAAGATTTAAACCAGGCTAGAACATTTCCACAGAGCCCAATATGGGTTTTCAGTCTCTCTAAGAGAAGGGAGAGATCAATAGTGTCAAAAGCAGCACTAAGATCAAGAAGCAACAGGCCATTAGAAGCTCATTTGTCACCTTCACAAGTGCAGTCTCAGTACTATGATGGGATCGGAAACCGGACTAGAGCATTTCATAAATGTTATTTGTCTTCAGGAAGGCATTCAGTTGATGGGAAACACATTTTTCTAAGATTTTAAAGAGAAATGGGAGGTTCGATTTTTTTGCCTATAGTTGTCTAATATGTTTGGATCCAGAGTACATTTTTTGGTGAGTTAGAAGAGGCTCAATTTCCGCAATATTCTGTGAGTTTGGTACACATCCGGAGGAAAGGGGGCAATTTAGTATGTTCTACATTGGCTGACCTAGCATCGAAAATAGCCCCTTAAGTAATTTAGTTGGAATCGGGTTTAGCTGACAATTTGTAGGTTTAGAACTCATTACAAATTTTGTGAATGTGTCGAGCGATACAGGATAAAAAAATTCCAGGGTCCCCACTGACACCTGGTCAGGGAGGTTCAGGACATTCTCAGGACAACTGAGATTTTGGGGACTATAATTATTTGAGGAGTCATTTATTTGTTTTCTAATGGTGATGATCTTTTCATCAAAGAAGTTCATGTATTCGTTACAGCTAAAGAGAAGACCCAATTCATGAGTGTTGCTTTTTTGTTTACTTTGCAAATGTATCAAAGAGACATTTTGGATTGTTTTTGTTCACCTCAATCATGTTGGAGAAATAAGCTGATCGAGCAGATGTGAGTGCTTTTCTGGTATTTTAGTGTGCTGTCTAACCAGGCTAGTCTGAATACTTCCAAATTTGTTTGTTAGATCCTCGACTAGATCTTTAGCAGATTTATTTACTTTGTCCAAGCTTAGAAGAATATGAAAATATCTATTTGTAGTCTGAGAATTATTAGTACGGCTTTTGAAACTCATAGTTTGCGAAGTGAGTGGATTTCTTGTTTTAATGGTTAATGTAATTAGACAGTGATCCGATATTCCAGGATTTTGGAGGGAAAGTATTTGATCTACGATATCTATTTTTTGTGACAGAACTAAATTGAAGGGATGATTGTGGCTGTGCGTTGGACCTGAGACATGTTGGATAAAATTAATTGAGTCAATAATGGCTTCAACGGCTTTTTGAAGAGGCTCATTTGAAATTTCCATATGAATACTGAAATTGGCAAAAGTTATAATACTATCTGACATGACTACAAGGTTGGACAAAAATTCTGGAAACTCATTGTGGAGCATTGTATATAGCCCGGGTGGCCTGTAAATAGTAGCCATGTAAAATGATTTATCAGCCTGGTTAACTTTTCATAGAGTAAAACATCAAAAGAATGGAAACCAGTGATGTGTTTAAGAGTAAATGTATATTTACTGTCAGATATATAATCACCTTTTTGGGGTGTACAGGGGATTTGATCACTGGTATAGCCAGGGGGTGAGGCATCATTGAGGGCAGTAAATTCATCAGGCTTTAGCCATGTTTCACACAAGCCAATAACATCTAGTTTATGGTCAGAGATTAATTTGTTTACTGCAATTGCCTTTGGAGCAACGGGCAATTGTCCGTTTTGAGACGCAAGATAATACAGTCAGTTTTATTTGTGACCGAGGTGGAGGAAGGTTTTATCTTAGTAAGGTTGCTAATGTTAATGCTTCCTTGTTTAACTTTTCTCACCCTGGAATGAGTCACAGTCGCAATAGGCAAAACTGTACGAACTACTCTGGCTATGCTATTGACAGACTCCAAATCCCATAGAGAATCTGTTGAATTACTTGAAAAGTGCAGTCCATAAGCGGTCACCGTGCAACTTGACTGAGCTTGAACCATTCTACAAGGAAAAACTGGCAAATATTGCATAGGCTAGCTATGCAAAGTTTAGTACAGACATATTCAAAGAGACTCTGGCTGTAATTCAATCAGATTTTGATCCACCAAGTATTAATTCAGGAAGGTGTTCACTTATCCAAACAGGGTATTTTATTATTTTAATTGCAAATCTTTTTCAGACGTTTTTACAATGTTATAACATGGATATTGTTGGTTACTGTGCAATTTTCTGATTTTCTGTATTTTCTCCTCAGGCTGCAAGGCAACTAAATGTGAACACTGAAAGAGGGTGGTGACTTTCTATACCCATTGTACATAGTTCCCCCATCTAAGCATACGAAAATTATTTGGTCAGTTGTCTCTTGTTATGCAGGTGTGTTTGTTTGACATGAACATTTTCAATATCTTGTCTTTATTTTATGCCAATCATTACATGTTTACTGGTGAGTGACATGAACGGCTGTATCTTTAAACACTACTCCATCAAGTTAAACATTTGTGTGGGTGTCGGTATGGCCTCTTGACATTATATACTTTCGTCATGCATAAACATCACGTCAAGATTGAATATTTCGTTAGAGACCATTAACCATTGTGTTACAATTCTCATTGTGTTATGTTTCTGAGTAAAGTTTCTCATTATGTTTTCCTACAGCAGAAATAGCATCTATGAACTGTATGGCTTTAGCCAATGGCCATTTTAACAGATTATTAGCCAGTTGTGAATGACATATAGATACAATAACTACTGGATCAATATAGGTGATGACAATGTACTTTTTCGTCAAGTGAAAAGAGGAGAATCGTGTAGTTTTTGTCTATCCTGAACAAATCCTAAGACGTAATAAAAAAATCTGCAGAAAATCGTCACAATATAACAGTAACCTGTTTCATTATAGGCTTCTATAGTGGATATAAAAAGTCTACACATCCTGTTAAAATGCCAGGGTTTTGTGATGTAAAAGGATGAGATAAAGATAAATCATGTCAGGACATTTTCCACTTTTAATGAGACCAATAATGTGAACAATTCAATTGAAAAACAAACTGAAATCTTCGAAAGGGAAAAATGAAAAACGTACACTAACCTGGTATATAACTAATGAATTGTAACTAGCGAAGCTTTTGTCTGTCCTGAACAAATCCTGAGGTATTATAGTATGTTTTAACAGTGATGGGTGGCAAACGCGAGATCTGTTGCACGTAGTACGTGTCTCTAACCACTATGCTGTTTAACATTATTCACTTTTTTGCTGGACCGCGTAAGAGAATGTCTCTAACTAAATGAGTCTTTCCATCCGTCCCTCATGGATTGACTACCCCTTGTTAAACTGCGTAGTGGTTAGTGACGCGGGCTACGGAACACCATGTACCGCATTAGACTCCTGTAACAGTCTAAACACATTACGGTTCAGGACAAACAAAAATGTCATTAACTATAACCCTAAATAGCTATGAAATAGGAAGCCTAAAATAAAACAGTTCTTGTGGATATTAGGATTTGTTCAGTATGGACAAAGACTTCTCTGTGTACACGATTCTCTCGTCTTGACAAACGTCAGTTATCATCATCATATATTGATAGATATTCAATGTAATTCACGAATGGCTAATCAACTGTTAAAATATCCAGTGGTAAAAGAAGATTTGTTCAGAATAGAAAAAAATCTTGCTGGCTACATCCCACTGCAGCTACGGGAAGCCTAAAATGAAACTGTTTACTGTGGTGATGGCCAAACGAGGCTTCATTAGTCAAAGTCATACAGGCCATAGATATTATTTGTGGTGGAGGTAAACTTTATAAGAAACTTTTCTCAGTTTTACAGGATGGTTAATGGTGTCTAACGAAATTATCAAGCTTGATGTGATGTTAATGCATTAAAACATTAATGTCAATATGCTATACAGACACCCAGCAAATGTTCAGCACTGTGGTGTTGTGGTTAAAAACACATCCTTTCTCGTGGGCAACCTAGGTTAGATTATTGAGAGGGCAGACATGATCAACACTTTCTATTGCAGGCCGGCAGAACTTGGCTTGCCTGGTTTCTTGTTAATATAATTCTTTATTATAACGGATATGGTTCATCCACTTAAAAAGTTTAATTATTATGTTTTAATGCTTTAAATAAAATCCTTTTATTTTTTTATTTTATAGATTCTGGAGTTTTTTGTGGAGAGCATTTACATGTCGACACCAAACAGGCAACCGTACTGATAGTTAAGTAACATTAAGTTTAACTAGCAAAAAGGCTAAGATTACTTCAGTTATACAAGTAAACAGCTAAGTAACCTTTAACAAGACAATAACAAGTGCAAATGTGTATGACCTAAACAAACAAATGTAGTGACTCATTTGTGGGCGGAGCAAGTAACCTTCATTTATTTTTCACCACAAACACTACCATGACTAGTGATGTCAAACCTTATTTTACTTCTCTGAGCTCCTAAAAAGCGTTCAGCTGTATTCACCCCGTCGGAATTTGGAACTTTCCCACTTCCCAGTTGCTCGTGAACGCACCTTCCAAAACAGAGGTTTGATACAGTAAAGAACTAAATCTATCGATCGATAACAAGCTAGCTTGCTTACCTGCATGTAGGTTGTTTTGTGGTTGTTCTCAGGTGCGAACTACGAACAAACATACAAACAAACCAACTGCTGATCGCAATTATTTTACAGTCACATTAGCAAAAAGGCCTTGGTGGCCATAGGGTGTATGATTTTCGGGGTATCACGGCAAGAGTGAAGGGCAACGACGGCCATTGCCGTCATGAAATTCCTATGCTGGATATAGGAATGTTGGTAAGACGTTTTTCACCATTGCTGATGTGACCACACCTTTTTCTCAATCAAGCTATCACTTAAATAGGACCTGCCCGACAAAGTGAAGTAGACCAAAAGGTCCTAAAAAGTCAGACATCATGCAGAGATCCTGATAGAAATTCAGGAACAGATGAGAAAGAATGTAATTGAGATCCATCAGTCTGGAAAAGGTTATAAAGCCAATTCTAAAGCATTAGGACTTAGTGAGCCATAGTCCACAAATGGACAAAAACATGGAACATTGGTGAACCTTCCCAGGAGTGGTCGGCTGACCAAAATTACCCCAAAAGCGCAGCAAAGACTCATCCAAGAGGTCACAAAAGACCCCACAACAACATCCAAAGAGATGCAGGCCTCAGTTAAGGCCAGTGTTCAAGACAACACCATAAGAAAGAGACTGAGCAAAAATGGCCTGCATGGCAGAGTTCCAAGGCGAAAACCACTGTCTGAGCATAAAAAACATTAAGTCGTGGCTCGTATTTGCCAGAAAACATCCTGATGATCCTCAAGAACTTTGGGAAAATACTCTGTGGACTGACGAGACGAAAATGTAACTCTTTGGAAGGAGTGTGTCCCATTTCATCTGGGGTAAAAGTAATACCGCATTTCAGAAAAAGAACATCATACCAACAGTAAAATGTGGTGGTGGTTGTGTGATGGTCTGGGCCTGTTTTGCTGCTTCAGGACCTGGAAGACTTGCTGTGGAAAATGGAACCATGCGTTCTGCTGTCTACCAAAAAATCCTGAAGGAGAATGTCCGGCCATCTGTTCGTGACCTAAAGCAGAAGCGAACTTGGGTTCTGCAGCAGGAACAATGATCCAAAACACACCAGCAAGTTCAACTGAATGGTTGAAGAAAAAAAATAAAATCATGCCAGAGCATTTAGATGCTCTGGCATGACCTTAAAAAGGCTCGAAAACTGTCCAATGTGGCTGATTTGTGGGCCAAAATTCCTCCACTGTGATGTAAAAGACTAATTGCAAGTTATCACAAACGTTTGATTGCAGTTGTTGCTGCTAAGGGTGGCCCAACCAATTAAATTGTAGGGGGCAATCACTTTTTCAAAGAGGGCCATGTGGGTTTGGATTTTGTTTTCCCTTAATAATAAAAACCTTCATTTCAAAACTGCATTTTGGGTTGTGTTATCTTTGACTAATATTTGAATTTGTTTGATGATCTGAAACATTTACATGTGACAAACATGCAAACAAATAAGAAATCAGGTAGGGGGCAAACATTTTTCACACCATTGTACGTGTGTTATTCTAGGGTTATTATTGTTTGTTCATTAGCATCTGAGGTTCTAGCAAGATAGTGAGGGCACAGATCGCAGTCCAAGCCAGAGAAAGGTTTTGGCTGCTGTCCAGCAGCGCCTCTCTCCGACACGGGTAGTCAGGTCACCCACCGGACACATCAAATCACATCTCATCTCAGGCTCACTTTACCAAGGTCCACACTGAAGAACATTTGCAGCCAAAGCAAGTCATCCATTTTAACAGTTAGACATTTTATTTGCCCACAATGGAAGCAAGATGAGCTGCATCGCTACAGCTGGCTAACAAGACACAACACTTCACATTTAGCCACAGAGAAGAATGAATACTGTTGCCATTGAACAGCAGCTTGTGAAAGCTAGCATTAGCTAGTGCTTCAGTTTAGCCACATAGAGCAATGAAACCTGACCACCAACGGTTATATTGGTTATATTGCGTCTGTTTCTGGTAGATTTTTGAAGTAAGCATCCGTGCATGCTTTTTGGATCAGGATAGACAAAACGTAGCCGTCTAAAACATTCAGTAGCTACATTATAGTAAGCCTAAACTAAAACTGTTTACAGTTATACAGTTTTGTGACTTTCTGGGGGATTTCCGAAGTACACATTTGTGCATGCTTTTGGGTCAGGATAGACATAAATCTTGCTGGCTACGTACAACATTCAGTAGCTACGTTATGATAAGCCTAAACTATAACTGTTTGCGGTTATATTGCGACTGTTTCTGGTGGATTTTTAAAGGTACGCAGCTGTGCATGCTTTTGGGGGTAATAATATTGGCTTAATCAAAACTCCTTGAGCAGTAAAAAAGTTTTCTCGGCTTTTCACTTGACAAGAAAGTCAGTTATTGTCACCTATAGTTATTGCATCAATGTCATTCACGAATGAATGAAAAACTAATGATTTGTGCAATGAAATGAAATAGCTTTGGCAGAGAAAAGTTTCTTCTTCAGTCTCGTTAGAAACTGCTAAATTTTTATGACTATTCAGATACTACTAAGCCTATTCCTTGCTAATTACCTGTTAAAACTGCCAGTGGCAAAAGCCATAGTTCATAGATGCAGTTTCTGGTGGAAGTAAACTTAATAAGAAACATTAGTCATTATAACACAATGCTCAATGGTGTCTAGCGACTGGTGAAACGTGTAATACCGTGGCGTAGTGGTTAAAGTCAGTGCCTCTCACGTGGGAGGCCTCTGTATTTGTAATCAACCGAGAGCAAAGGAAGTATCTTTAGCATCCTGTTTCTGTATGAATGTTGTTCTCTGATTAATTAAGCGTCTTATCGAGCAGGACATGTAAGATCTGATTAAAACCCACAGGCGCTCCACTTGGACAAACCCATGCTGGAAAAACAAGAAAACATCAGTCTTTAAACCACAAACTAATTTGCAGACTTCAGGGCTAATAACACAGCCTTGTTGTTGTCTCACAGTTTATGTTACAGTATGTTTAACATTGTTTCTAGTGTATTCATGAGTTGTTAGTGCCAGGGTGGTACCATGTAACTCACTGTAGGTGGAATAATGTGTCGTACACATCAGTATATCAGAGGCAATTTGTGCTGTCCCCAAGGCACCCATTTTAATTCATTATGGCACATTAAAAACGAACAGCACCTAAACTGCCTTTCTTTCTCTTCCATCCATTCATCCATCCATCCAACCACCCATTCATCTTTTCGTCCTATATTACAGGCTTCAGTGTAATTAAAAATGAGTCCTATACCATTTGATTCCATCAAGAGCCATTGATTTCCAGTAAGCTGGGGGGGGGGGTGGGCTGCCTAACGTTTGGATAGGGATTAACATGTAAAGCTCCTCTACGCTTAGACGCCTTGGTAAGTTTCTGTTTTGATAGCATTCCACCTCACGTACCCATAAATACCCGCTGCTGCCTTCCATCCAGATGAAAAGGTTAGAAGGAGGATTGGGTATAAGTGCATTGTGACGCGAGGTGAGACGGGCCGACCGATTCCGACCTGGAGATTTAATTTCCTTTAATGTCAGCCATCGCACATGCTCAGCTGTTGCGCAGTTAATTCAACGGAAATTGAGGCAACTGTGTGTTCAGCTCAATGCGGGCGTCTGTGTGTCGGCGTGCATTTGTATAGTTTGTGTGTTTGTACGCAGGTTGCTGCTTTCCGGGGCCGTGCCGTAGAAGGTTAATGGTACGCCTGCAGGCTGTGGGGGCACTTCGATGGGGACAATTCTTCCACCTTGCCACCAGGAGGATGACTCCCCATGTCACTACCCCTGACAGACTGCAAGCCATGCCAGCGCCAACAGACAGTTGCGTTTCTCATGTTAACGGCCTGCTCTGTTTACCCTAGTGTAATTTTTATTAATATTCTCTCACTGTTGAGAATACTGAAGGATAAGAAGAGGGTGGGGGGGTTAGATAGAGAAAAATTAAGGAGCAGAATGAGGGGGCTGGAGAAAGAGAGAAAGATGCACGGAAAAGAGAAAGAGTGAGATAGTCAATGGGAGTAAAAGGGAGAGGGGGGGTTGGAGAGAAAGAGAGAGAAATTGTGGGAGGGGTTGGAGAGAGGAAGGAGGGGGAGAGAGAGACACTGAAGTCTGACATGACAGTGAGACGACATAAAAGAGGGCCTGTGTTGCCTTTGCAGAGTGCTTAAGGATGAGACCATTAACAATGCCTACTGTACACTGAGCCTCGGGGCAATCCAGGTTGTATTCATTGAACTGATAAAAGCGAGAACACAGATGTGCGTCTTGACTTGGGGCGCTGTGTTTGACACTTCAGCGGTGCTCTTACTGCCCTCCTTCTCTTCCCTTCTCAATCACAGCAAACTATGCAAGTGGCTCTACTGGATCCCTGATTTGGCAGCCATTTTCATGGTTCCCCACGTTGGGCGCCAGCCACAGTAGAGCCTAAACTGTGTGGTTTGTGGATGAAGGGCAGAGGGTGGGAGTGGGGCAATAAAAGTCAACCGTTTTTGAGCTTTTGTTGTCAGTACATGGAATGCGGATATGTTATGTGTTGCCTTAAAAGTGTCGCCAGAGGGAATATTCAGTGAAATATCCTTCAGGGCCGTACAAAGATTTCTCAGCTTTAGGAAAACGTAGTTATATTCAAAATGGTACGTTCTAAGTAGCCTTTGTTACCTGTGATAAAGCACAACTAATCAGGCGGGCAATGACGTTTAAGGGCAGACGAGGGGGGAGGCGGTATAGGGTGGCGTGAGAAGCTAACTGGTACATTCCTTCAAAAGCAGCCCCCGGGTTTAATTTGTCAGGAGTCAGAAGGAGCCTGAAGACAAAAAGACGGCGGGTACAAAGAGTTGTCAATTGTACGGGGCTCTTTGATGAGCCCCCTTCTGCTCCTGGCGACCGAGCATCCCCCCCAGCTCCAGCCCCCTCCCAGTCCCCAGAATGCCGGGATCAAGCTGCCCGCCTTTGAAGGGGATGTTGTCAAACACGTCCCTGCCGCCTCTCTCACCGCAGTCTGCCTGATGCACCCCCCTGACAGCCACATAAAGTGGACAGTGAGGGGGGCGTGGCATGCGTTAAGTATGTGTGAGGGGATTTAAGGCCATAACAGGGGAAGCTAAGGAATTCTGGGAGCGTGTGAGAGTACAGATTCATCTGTACACATGCACAGACGCCTTCATTTAAGTACTTGCATACACGGATGCTGAATGACAGTACCAGAAATACAGCTCATAGATACACACACTCTGTCACGCAGTCCCTATGCACAGCCCCACAAAGATAGAGAGATACTGTAGGAAGATAGACAGAGAGATAGAAAGGGAAGTGCTGTAGAGTGTGAGAGGAGAGACAGGGAGCGATGGAAAAAGAGGGAGAGGTTGATACAGGGAGAGCAATGTGTGAGTTCCTTAAGCTCCACGGTAGGGGGCTGAAAAGAATCCACATTCACATTTATGCTTTCTTTAAAAAAACAAAGAGATGAGAGGCAGAGAATTTTTGCTGTCCCAAGGCGGCCATTTTATTTCATTACTGCACATTAAAAACAAACAGAACCTAAACTGCCTGCCTGATATTAAGCCATAACTGTAAGGATATAGCGCAGTTTTAACAAGGTGTGTAATAAGCACAGACATCAACAGTATTTATTTATTTCAACTTTTTATCTTTATCTTCCTTTACATCTTTTCCTACCTTTCTTCCTTTTAATTTCCATTCAGCCTATGATCTAACATAAAACACAACAGTTCTGTTCAATTAGATCATTATGTCCATGTGATGTCATGTAATTACATCAGGACCCAGTCGGCAATACAAAATTATCCAGAGTAAAAAGCTGCACGTTTTTCTTCACTCAAATAATATTTCATCTATAGGCTGCCAGGAAAAATCAACAGCTTTCTTTCTGCCACATCACACCCCTTCCTAAAATTAGCATTGCTACAGAGCCTTGTCCAAAACTTCACATTAATTCCGACCTAGCGGTCGTCCCCTTCCTGTGAGCACAACAATAGACACCAATGACAGCTGAGGGCGTCCAACATACACCGCAGAGACACTCAGGAGTTTTGTTTTTGTGAAGTCTGACATTTATTCACACTTTTTAATTACATCAGCCAACCAGGCACCAACACGACACAGTTCCCCTTGATACGTTTTTTTACTCGGAAATTGGTAGCAAGGCTGCTAGATCGAAAGCCTGAGTCGGTGACTAGGAGATTGTTTTATTAAAAGAAAAAGAAGTGATCGGGGAGATGTGGGAGTGATCATGAACAGAAAACAAACCGCTGTAACAGAGAGGCAATGTTGGCTCTAGAGCTCAGGGCAGGGCCCTGGACTGCTTGTCAGGCATTATCGGGCCGCTGGACGGATCGGCTGGCTCTGCCGGGGAGTTGGACGGCTCTTTGAGCTCTGTGGGACTCTGTCGGTGGGGGACTTCTTGTAGGGAGTGGCTGGGGCACTATACTACCTCACGGATGTTATGGCTGCCTTGTGTGCCACAGTACAGCAGGAATTTGTGCCGGCATCCACGAGTTTATTCAAAAGGTTCACCCAGAACTTACTGGTGTGCTCTTTGCTTTCAGCCATGCGTTGGCCTCCCACAAAGCCTGTATAATGGCCCTTAAGTCATGGGGCCCTGGCTACAGCAGAAGGGAAACCCTACCAGACACAGCTGTCCCCTGCCTCTCCAGCCCAGCCGCATCCTCAACAACGCAGCGGGAAGAGATACAGGGAACGGACAGAGAGCATGTGTCTAGGGTCCCGGTGGGGGTTTTGTGAAAGAAATGAGAAATGGACGGGGATTTGAGGGAGTCATCAACAAAAAAACAACTGCTGTGACCGGGAGTCGTTCTCTCTACAGCGGTTTGGGATGAATGGGCTCTGGTGGTCAACGTTTCGGTGGCCTCTCAACCCTTCCCCTGGCTGTCTTTCTCCGTCCTGGGCTCCTTTTGCTGAGGCTAAAGTGGCCGGCTGCAGCTCTCCCAAAGCATCTTCCTTGGCTTTTTGTCTGTTCTTTGGATCTCCTCGGGCTTCTTCCCCAGCATGCTCCCATGACACCTCTTTACACATTATACCTTCTCAGACAAGGTCCAGCTGTGCGGGGCTTGGTTACCCTGGAAGGTTCTGGGACCTGACAGCTTTCTTTGATGGGAGCGTTTGTGACGCAAATGCAGCAGGAACTTGAGTATTTCATTTGTCTAGCATGTCTCAATAAAGACCAGGAAAAATAAGGAAGGAAATAAGCCAATAGGAGAACAGCCACAAGAATATCACGTATAATTTTCCATGTAAACATCTAACAAGATTAGGTATCTGCAAACACAGAGATTTTACGTATCTTCATTGGCGCATACTCCTTTACATTAGCAACCTGACAACTACATTAAACGGATGAAGCAAACCCATAGACCTGCCACTTCTCTCCCCCTCCCCTTTCTCATTTTCTCCTTTCACAGGCGTGTACGTGGGAGGAGATCACACCTTTCCTCAGCAGAAGCAGACATAACACCTCTGAAGCACGGCAGCCATCGGTTGTGTTCCCTCATACATTTTGATGAAGGGTTAATATGAATTTAAATGGGTCGATGTGTGCTTCACCCACGCTTAATCACGGCCACTGATTTGATTTTGTATCTCCCTCGGTGTGCTAATATTCCGGCGATTAAAATTTCATGCGGAGCTCATATCAGAAATACATTATTAACATGGAGGAAGATGGGCGTCGCCACGTGCTTCATGGCCTCACCCGTTCTTACTTAGACCGGCCCAGACGGACAACACACGTTTTGATTTGATACAATCCCAGGTCGGTCTCATTAAGTCCTGTTATATCCACAGTCATGATGTTTCCTGATCTCGGAAGACAGAATAACAGAATGAAATTGCGTTAATCTTTCTCCCGCACTGCCGTAATGCATTTATGGTATTCCCCTGCATGACGGTGTTGCTACAACGGCTCATTGTGTGCTTGCTAAATGCATTTCTCGTCCTTGGCGCTAATGCATCATTCATGATATCGTTTTTTGGGGGAGATTGAATTCCTGATTGTTGACGGGCTGGTCATTCGGCTTCATTAGGTTGTGTTGCTAGTTGGTGTTTGATTCCCATGTTGATCGGGAGAGGACCTCTACTCTGCCACCCAGTCAGGAGCCGTGGCTGTAAATTATAGATGATTCACAGAGAGGAAACCTGCCTCCCGACCTAGATAACCTGGCCAGACCCGACTCTCATTCATACAATCCTCTTTCATTCAGTTTGGAAAGCTTTTTCAGAAAAGGAGCAGAGATTGGGGCGGTGTATCAATGCTTGTACTGACAATGACCCAGGTGTTCGAGTTCTCGGGTCAACAACATAAGCTGATACTGTACGATTTTTTTTTTTAGAAGGCATATTTAACATAAACTAACACAATTTCTTTTAGGTCTCCAAGATCAGGGAATCTCCCTTTCCTTGAGACTCAAATGTATATAAATGTTCCTGTTCTATGGAACTTTATTGAGGAAAATAGTTATTGCTCTGGTACTATCATGCTTACAGTGACCAATGTTAGTCTGTTCTCTGTATTTCAACATATACACTTGGACAGTTCCCTCAAATGCATCAATCTTACATTCTGCCCCTTAACTGAAAGTGTACAAATTGTTGCTTCAGTGAACCAATAAAACATTATTTTTAATAAAATATCCCTTTACGCTGAGTTCATCCATCTGACCGTCAAAAACATGGCTCTCATAGAGGTACACCCCCCATGATTCCTGGGGTCACAGAGACCCCATAAACCACATATGGGGTGACCCGTGTCCTAACAAAAGCCTTAAATTCAGTCACCACTTTCAAGGCTTCGGGGAGGTCCGGCTATTTGTTTTTACAGCGCTTTTGGAGGTTTTACAGCAGACGACCCTTGGAGCAACAACAGGCGGGGTTCAAGGCCCATAAAGTCACCCTGCCTGCAGTCTCTTTTGCGGATAAGCCCAATGAGCCAGACTGGCAAATTTTCAACTTCAAAGCTTTTTGTCTGTGTGACCCCGCCGCTGGCCGTTCTGCTAGCACATGGCTATAAGATGAATGTGGACCCCAAGGCTACCTGGGTCAGAGGTGTTCACATGCACCCGTGAGCGCAAGCACACAAACACACACAGTTATGCTACTACCTACACTATGCATTTTTAGAAACGGATAACTCTGGAAAACATTGTTGTGCTATGTGGTCCCATAAAAGTCAATCGAGTCAATAGAGCCGTTGAGATCTTCGAGGTATGTTACCTGATCAGACATTACGTATTTGTCAGGAAAGCACCAATTATCAACTATGGATGCCCCAGCATCTTAAACCACAAGCACAAAACAAATCTATTTCCTCCTTGGCCTGATCTCCAAAGGGAGGTGAAACGCAATCTTGGCTTAGGAATTCAATTTCGCAAAGCAAAACGACATAATGCTATACGCCCGTATTCGCAAACACGCACAGAATAACTACGCCAAGTTATAGCTTTGTTTGTTTTACAATTCGCAGATACTAAAAGGCAATACTGAGAATAGCAAATACTGAGAACAGCCTTTACAATGTCCTGAACATCATGAATCAAACAAAAATAAATAGCATGTGTCAGGCCGCCACATTCACATCCAGCACAGACACGATAACCTAGGAGTGAGGACTGGATCCCTAAGATATTGAATATATACATATTGAAAAAGTATTTCTTTTGTGGCATAAACACAAACAAAAGCAAAAGCAATAAAAAAAGCAATAATGGAAGTCTTGTGTAAGCACACTAGCAGTCAGAATGCATCATCATATCAGTTGGGGAGAGTCAGTTGGATTGTTGGGTAGAATTGCATATAGAATCTATAAACAATTTTATTTTCTCGTCACTGTCAAAAAAATGCCTCAACTGTTAGAACCAAGACTGATAATGGAATCGCAGCCAATACTATCAATACAAATTGTGATGGTTAAAATGAACACTTACTTGGAATATCCTCTCTCAATTGCCAACACATTCCCTCAGTCGCACCGATGGGATATCATTGTTGCTTTAACACTGTGTCTCACTGGCACCACTCAACCAAATATTGAGGGGCTAGACATCTGCTTGTAACAGTCTAATTACCATCTAAATGGCCTGTAAGAGGAGTGGTGTTCTTCGAGGAGATAATGTGTTTTGTCACGGACGCTTGTGATATACCGACTGAACTGACAAACTAATGAACTAATGACCCGGCTACCACCCGCCGTCTAACCAACAGCTTGCCCTGGGTGGGAAAGGTGTCTTTGTGTGTGTGTGTGTGTGTGTGTGTGGGTGTCAGACACATGGATGAAGGGCTCACATTTAGTGGCTCAGCAACAATAAAACATCATGACAGATGTCATCGAAGATGAGATTAAGGTACTTGACAAAAACAAAGTCAGGGAACTCTTGAAGACAGAGAGAAGGATAAACCTGCTAATAAGGTCATCTCAGGAGAAGAAAAATAGTCACAGGGGAGAGTCCCAAACTCCCAATAAAAATTAATGACATACAGAATGCTACCCATGTATTCCAAATCCTGGAAGTTAACATTTTATGAATATACATTGCATGCTCTGGTATTAAATATAACGTATCCATACAATGATTTTTTGTGGATCATCAATAGTTAAAATGATGCCACTGCATTTTGAGTACATTGTATACTCTTGCTGTAATTTATTTTGCTATATGATGATTCTTTATGAATTATGATTGTTTAAAGTACGTTCACAGTTACGTAGGTTTTTATATGCAAAACCAATCCATCAACCAGACATGTAATTGGCCTGACTTCATACCAAGCCACCACAAAAAAAACAAGTTAATGCGAATGATCTTTTCTCACTTCACACAGTTTACTCAACAAACTCATCAGTAAATAAGACTGTGTTAGAAAACGGGAACTCATCAGCCCTTTAGTTCAGCATCATATAACGAGGTCTTAATTCGAGTGTGTGCACATCATTAACTGCTGTTAGAAGACAACACTTGAATGGGCCTTTCAAGTCCGTCACTTTGCGTTAAGAGATGGTCATATTATGTTGCTGAGCAAAAACTCCCGCAATTTGTGATTTGCAACATTCCAGGCCCTTTTTATACCTTACAAAATACAAATATGGTATCTCCTTTTGATTTGTCTTGCACTGAAACACATTAGTCTCTTGACCTGTATTATGTGGAGAATTGTTCAAGTTGTTTTTTAGGCAAACCCCCTGTGCCTGCAAGGTATATGTCAGTCTTACTGTATGCAGGGGTACAGTAAAGGTGGGCAGCCTACCCCATCATGTCTTGGTTGGCAGTGGAATGTGACGGCACATTGACCCGGACCCTGGCAGCTAGCAAGCGGGTTAGTGTCATGGTGTGATGACATCAAGGGACGCCTTCGAGGTATTCAATGTCAACCCGGGCCAGTGATGCCATGTCCATTCACAAGACTCACCACACCAGAACTACTATAACAGCCCACAGTGTGCTTATCAGAAGTATTATAATGTTGTCCCTGTCACCAACAACACCTATGTCAGTTTACTAGGACTGACGCAATGTAAAGCAATCATTGCCAAAAGCGGACTTCTTCTCGAAGTGCCTTCAACTGTCCAAGATGACTATCATGGCCTAAAGTCAGTGGAGAATTTGCAGTTGCTTCTGGGGGTTTTCATGTGG
>JACXGJ010000482.1:65103-123229 GCA_016801105.1 Esox niger
GGGGGGGGGGGGGGGCATTAACAACATTGCCAAGATTCCTTTAAAATACAACAAAGATAGATATATAAGCACTGATATACACACACACAGAAAGTTTGAGTGCCGTTGTAAGCTGGAAACATTAAAATGCCATTGACTGAACGCATGAAACATATACATTAGCTTAGTTAGGTTCATGCACCTGATTCACATACAAGCATGCAGGGCTAGAAATGTCACTGTATGTACGCAGATTTGAGACTAAAGGGACTAGGTCGATTGATTGGTATATACATATTTTGCATGAAAACAGGAGATACTCCAATACACAAGGAGAACTGAATGCAGATAGACACATGCCAACACCAAGTCGGCAAATCAAAGATCAGAGTCTCTCCGCACAGGGGCAATTTTCATTTATACCCTGGCCAAAAGCCTTTTTTTGCTTTCGGCATGCCAGGGAAGGCGACATCTTCGGGGAGGTTTCATTCTGTCGAAAGTCACACTTGAAAGTCAGCCTGATTGTCTTCGTTTTGTGTGTTGTCGTGAGACCACTGAGGCGTGGGATGCAGCGTGGGGATTCGCTGCAGGCAGTAGAGACGTAATGAAGGAGAGACCTACTGGAAGGAAACAGGCACTCTGCGCCCCAAATGGCATCTGATTCCCTACAATGGCATCTGAGTCCACTACATTTGGACCAGAGCCTGAGTCAAAAGCATTGCACTAAATGTCTCAGCTGTCCTCCTCAGCAGCAGGGGGCGGTGTAGGAGTGTTGATGAGACCACTGGGAGGTGTATCCATCAGTCACAGTGTTTGTTCAGCCAGAAAACCATGAAAACAAGAAGTCACCAAAAGATTGATTCAACCAACACCCAACTCCCAATCACCCAACAAATTGCAAAGACCCACCAATAAAAACCTGATTCGCTGGTGCTTGTTTCAGGCATAAGTTTCTCATTTTAAAAAGAGCTCTTTGTCAATTTAACTGTCAATCAGAGTGTGTGCAGCTCATCAGCAGTGGATGTTCATATCCGCAACATTGAATGCACGTCTGTTAGCATAGGGCTGAAAGAGAGGTAGAAACATGACATGAAAGCTGGTGAGCAGTCCACCACCTCCCCTCTCCGGGTGGATTAGTACGGGCTGTTTGTCTATGCAGCTCTTTTGTTTCTTCCTGCTTGTAGGACAACGGCTCGGTGCCTTTGTCTTCCTCCCTCGCTCAATGTTCTTTACCGAGCATAATTAGCACAGCGGCGCGAGCCAGGGACTCCCCGGACGCAGCAGAAACTCATTAAATTCCACAAGCGTCGTTTTTCGCCCTGTATTAATCTTCCCTTTCCCTATAAATTTGAAATCTTTGAGAAAATGTTTATTAAAAATGGGAAGGGGTGATGGCTCTCATGTAATGATGGCACACGTGTGTGTGTGTGTGTGTGTGTGTGTGTGTGTGTGTAAACTTAATGGGATATTTAAAACAGTGTGTACTCAAGGTTGAGCCTCAGCAATGGCACTGCTAATTAGATACAAGATGTTGCTGCAGTTTCTTGATGAGTATAAGCGATGAGACCTTGTGCTCCGTCTTGGTCTCCAGTCAATGACATACAGCATCTCCTTCGGTGGTCCTCTCTCTGGAAGGGCCACGCAAATTAGGTCACTGAGGCAGCAGTAGGCTGGTGTGCAGTATCACTTCGATGGGTTAGTGTCCCCATGAACACTTTTATTCTGACCATTTATGTGGAACAGTACACAGTTCTCTTTCTATCTCCCTTGCTCTTTTACCTCCCCTCCCTCTCACATGTTTTCTCTTTTCTGTGAAAGCAACCTATCTAGCTTAAATATTTTTTTTCATTTAAATAAGATGAAGGCTACAAACAATAATATACTTGCATCACAAAGAAAGGTTTCCACTCATCAGTGGGGTTTCTTTCACAGTAAAAAACATAATTGATTGAAATATACACATTAAAACAAACGATCACAATCGTTTTTTTTGTGGGTTTTCAAAAAAAGCTTTAGCTTCTTTACCAACCCAGCAGTGTTTTTTCATCTAACCAAATACCAAGATATTTGTAGGATGGGACACATTCCAGAACAGAACCGTTGAGGGTAGTAATTTTGGGGTCATCCAGAAAAACATTTTATGACCAAGAGATAAGCAAATATTTTGCACAGAATTACATCTTCAGACTGAAAGCTGAGCCGCATGGAACTCTTTAGTTAACAAAAAAAATTTGATTCAATCTCATCAGTTACAATTGCCAGGGTCCTATCACTCAGTTTTTAAAGCAAATGCAACTATCCTTGGCCAGGCCCAATGAAGACTGCTTCTTCAGTAAGTCAATCACCTGACCTTATGCATTTCACCTCCTTAAGAGGAGAATGAAGGGAGAAACACCCCGAAACAAACAAGAACCGAAAGAAGCTGCGGTAAAAGCCTGGAATAGCATCACAAATGAAGAATGCAACAGTTTGGTGATGTCGATGTGTCGCAGGCTTGAGGCAGTTATTGCAAGCAAGGGTTATGTCACCAAATAAAAAATGTATTAAAAATTACTTTAAGATTATTTGTTCCTTTACTTTTGCACACCTAAAAATTCTGTGGTCTAATACAAACAGTGATATGTCCTAAGTTGTTTAACACATCTAGATGTGAATACCAGGAAATTAAAGCTGAAATTCTAAACACTTGTCTCATACTCATCTTTTGATCTTAAACCCAAATGTCTTCAGTGACCAATAAAAACAAAGGAATTTGCCTTGCTGTTCCAATACTTTTGGAGGGGACTGTAGGTGGTTTTTATAGACATTCCTGTTAAGTTAAACATTTGATAAAACACCAAAACAAAATAGATAAATGGTATAGTATTAACCAAAAATAATAAATCAAGTTTATCTGCCCTTGTAATTTTCTTAATGTCTATAGCTAGCAAGTAATCAAGAAAATACTTATCTACTTTACCCCACAGCTTTCACTATTATGACTTTCAAGAGGCTAGGGTGTTGTTGGTTTCCTGGGTGGTGTGGGACTGAGTGACTGATGGGTCCAGCTGGGGTTCCTGTGCCAGGCTGCGGTGGGCAGTGCCCTCGTGGGTCAGACAGCTGCCAGGGACCGCAGGGCGCCCCAATTCCTTTCCTGTCCCACACAGCCTCAACAGGGCCTGATAGAGACGTGAGTGGCAGCTACCACTGTGAGGCCCCCGAATAATGCATATGATTTGACTAACTAAACAACTAAGCAGCAAGGCACTTACTGTATATTAATTTCACATCCATATTTGTGTCACTTAGCTGCTTACGCTCAAACAGACTATATTTACACACACAGAATTTAGTTTTATCTTGATTTCTCTAATTGGTCATTGACAAATCAGATCAGTTCTGAAAAGAAAAAAAATGGGATAAGACACAATGTTTTTAGTCTAAAGACTAGTGTGTGTGTTAAACACATACACTACTGTTCAAAAGCTTGGGGTCACTTAAAAAATGTCATTGTTTTTCATGAAATATGGTAAAGTTAATAGGAAATATAATAACTGACATGGTTAGAAATAATGTTTTTTTTATTCAAATAATCATTGTCCGCTTCAAACGTTGCTATTGACAGAGAATCCTCCATTTACAGCAATTACACCCTTGCAGACCTTTGGCATTGTAGTTGTCAATTCGTTCAGGTAATCTGAAGAGATTACACCCCACGCTTCCTGAACCACCTCCCACAATTTGGACTGGCTTGATGGGCACTTGTGTACCATATAGTCAAGCTACTCCCACAACAGCTCAATAGATTTGAGGTCCGGTGACTGTGCAGGCCACTCCATTATAGACAGAATACCAGCTGACTGCATTTTCCTAAAACAGTTCTTGCATAGTTGGAGCTGTGCTTTTGGTAATTGTAAGAGGTAAATGGCTCCAATCAAGCACTGTCCACATGGTATGGCATGGCATTGCAAGATGTAGTGATAACCACATGCTTTCAAGCACTCCTCCAGCATCTTTTCCTTTCTCCACATCTCACAAATGTTGTTTGTGATCTGAACACCTTAAACTTGTCTGTCCATAACACTTTGGTCCAATCTTTCACAGTCCAGTGTCTATGTTCTTTTGCCTATCATAATCTTTTCTTTTTATTGGCCAGTCTGAAATATGTATTTTTCCTTGAAATTCTGCGTAGAAGGCTAGTAACCCAAAGTTACCCCTTTATTTTTAACGTTGAGACTGGTGTTTTGTGGGTACTATCTAATAAAGCTGCCAGCTGAAGACCTGTGAGGCGTCTGCTTCTCAAACTAGACACTTATGTATGTGCCTTTTTGCTCAGTTGTGCACCAGAGCCTCCCACTACTCTTTCTATTAATGTTAGTAAAGCCAGTTTACGCTGTTCTGTGAAGGGGGTAGTAAACAGCGTTGTACAATATCTTGGCAATTTCTCACACAGTACAGCCTTCATTTCTCACAACAAGAATATACTGATGAGTTTCAAAAGAAAGTTCTTATTTTCTGGTCATTTTGAGCCTGTAATCAGACCCACATTTGCTGACTACTGATCTAGTCTAAAGCAGGACAGTTTTATTGCTTCTTCAATCAGCACAACAGTTTTCAGCTGTGCTAGCAATTGCAAAATGGCTTTTGAATGATCAATTAGCCATTTAAAATTATATACTTGGATTAGCAAACACAACGTGCCATTGGAAAACAGGACGGATGGTTGCTTGTAATGGGCCTCTGTACGCTTATTTAGATATTCCATTAAACCAGCCATTTCCAGCTACAATTGTCATGTAAAACATGAACAATGTCTACTCTGTTCAATTTGATGTTATTTTATTAATGGACAAAATGTGCTTTCTCTTTTAGAAACAGTGACATTTCTGTGACCCCAATCTTTTGAACGGTAGTGTACGTGAATGGGGCTTGTCTTATCTAAAGTGATGCTGACTAATTTGTGTTGAGATTTACTATACATTCCCAGTTAGTATACAGTATGTAGACATGCACTCTAAGGGCAAGAGAACTAGCGGTTCTGTAATCTGTCTCACCATCCCTGACCTTCACGAGTCCACACATAAACTGTTCGCTACAGAGAAAAAATCAGCATTTCAGACAGCGAGTACATTGCAGGAAGGTCCCTTGCTTACACAACTCCTAGACCGTGGAGTTGTGACTCCTGAGCGTGGCCAGAAAGAATCAGTCTCCTACAGCTATGTGGAAAGTCAAGCACATCCCATTAGTAATAAGCACAGTAGGCTAATGTCTCGTGCTATCATTGCAGGTAGCCCTGTCATGCTAATGTAGCGTTGAGGCTCTTTGAAGCCATCCCGGCTGTAATGGCGTCTGAAGAGAGCGCTCTTTAGGAAGGGACCCTCTAGGGGCTCATTAATGGAGGAAGAGAGAGGGAGATAGAGGGACAGAAAGAAATACGAAGACAGAGACAGAGAGAGAGAGAAAGATATAAAGAGAGTGAGTGGAGTCAGTGTGTTGGTGCGCTTGCCTGCCTGCCTGCCTGCCTGCCTGTGTATGTGCTGTTAGATAGAGGGCACATTGTGAGTGGAAGACGGTTATTTTTGCCCAACTTCATGGGAATCTCAAGCTGTTTTAGAATACAGACTGTTGGTGGTAAAGGAGGAGGGTTGTGGCCAAACTCATGGGTGAGACGCAGTATCTGAAAGTGCCACCGGGGCCCTGGGGTAGTGGACATGTGGTGCCTTGGCAAAGGCTCTGCAAGTGGAAATTGTAGTGAGTCTCAGCATGCTTCTGTGTAGTGTCACTCACTGAACTATCCAGGCTTTGCATTGCCTTGCAGGGCGTTCCTAATAACACAAATGCATTAACTTTGCCCTCTGCAGGACAAAGCATGTTGATTTTTACAGCAGGTGCATTGTTCAGTTGGTGAAGTTATTGAAAAATGTTTTCCTGCTGATTACATTGTAAAATCTCCATAGTATATATTTTATATCAATTGACCCAATTCCATACCAATGAATCCAAACATGCTCAAATATCAATTTCAGTCTCTCACTTTTTGCCACACGCTAAACCTGTGAAGTGTAAAATCTGCAGCCGTGAAGCGCTTCGGTGTATTTGTTAACGGGAAGATCTTTTCGTTTAGGAGCCCCCCCCCGATTTACATTCCTCTGCCCCTGCGCCTTTCATGCTAGGCCTGCTTTCAATATCAAAGCTTCTCTGGAGAGCCTCGGGTGGAATGATAACACAAAATGGGGGGACTTAAGTGAGAAATGTAAGATCTTGAAAACAGACGGCGGGAGTAAAAAAAAGAATAAAAAAAGCAGATCAATCCCCCTTTAACTGACAAACCTTTCCCGAGTGAGTTTTATAAGCAGGGAAATCTGAACATGACGTTTATATGTGGTTAAACATCATTATGCGACACAGGGAAACAGCAATAGCTTGGGTTGACAATAAAATTATTTTCCCAGATAGGGTGTACGTGTGTGCGTGTGTGAGTTTTTTACTGATGGTTTGTTTTACCAAACACGTGTCAGTGTTGTTTCTGTGTTTAGTGCCAGGGCTCAGTAGGCACTAACAAGCTGTTGGAGATTACTCAAAGCTGTTTGACATTACTTGGTATAATACTGTAGGTGCTATATGAATAACGTGTGTGTGTGTGTGTGTGTGTGTATTGGCGTGTCCGATCTGCAATTTAAAATCATTATGAGAGTATTAAATTGCTGATTTTATTAAAGACATTGATGGAACAACAAGGCAAAGAAACCTAAGCAGGAGAAGAAGTTAACGGGAATTAAATTTGACAGGTGGTTGATTAAAGGAGAACATTAAGATATCGTTGAACTCCGCCAGACTGATACAACCCTTGCAGTCAGAAATTGAAAGTCCGAATTACAATGGATTCAGTGAATTTGTTTTTAATGGGGTACAAAAATGAATCCTGGATAAACTAAATATAGAAAACCGCTAATTCTCAAGCTGTGATGCTGATTCTTTACTTAGTTCATAAGTGGAAGTAATTGCTATTTGCATTATTTGTGTAACGTCATCTGTGAGAGGCATTTACAAAAAAGAAAACATATATTCATTTGCATTGTATTCCATTATTTTCATAAACTGCCATTCCACATTTCGATGGGAACATACAGTATATCAAGAGTGATTGGGAAGAAGTTGCCGGAAGACCATGTCCTTTCTTTCACTGTGACTTACGGACAAGTATGTGTCATTTTGTATGATTTTTCTGTATCCACGGGCTAGGACCAGTCGGCCACTAGGCCATGGCTGAGTAGCCCGGCTCTAACTTGGTGCCAAGTCCTTGACTTTAGGACTTAGGGCTGGGGTTGCGGATAGACGTGTTACGTCCCGTGAAAACGTGGCAAGTTGTTCTGTTTGAATGGCGATGTGTATCATTTGCTTTAGGCTTCTCGTAATGGATTTCATCCAATCTAACAAACAGATCCCTGACAAAAAAAGAAGAATATGAAGCTAAAGTACAGGTAAGCAAAGACTCAGAACGGAAAGAGTTTGCTACGACCACAGGTGATACGATGCCACTGACGCAATAGAAAAACGGAGTGCTGAGACCGAGACTGAACCTATAATAACACAAAATTACCTACATTCTCCCAAAACCTTCTGTTAAAGGTAGATGGTTTTGACTAAATATTTATTAAACTAAACTATGAATACACTGGTTTATTTGCAGTATCACAAGTGTAGGTGAAGGAGCTAGTCGCAGGAGTTTAAGGAAGAAATGTGTTTTATTACTTGAGTTCAAATGCCGTATTGTAAACAAACTGAGCATGGCGTTGTTGTTTATTTTACTGCCAGAAAAATATTCCTTTTATTTTTCGTAACTGGAAAACCAAATCGTATTGATAGTTTACTCCTCCCCCGTCCCCGTGTCAGCCCCTCCTTAAGTCCTTGGTACCAAATGTATAGTGGAAACAGAAAAGTCAGGAGCTAACATTTGCATAAATCAACGGTGTAGCCCTGTTACCGGGGTAGAGCACCGTGGAAATGTAGCATCTGTGTACTCCCTATTCTGATGTGAGCCTCCCTAGGGCATGAGTGACCTCCGCTATTTAGTGTTGTGCAGAGATAGGAAGCTTGCCCTTCCTCACTACTCACCACTCTCACTCCAGCACTGTAAACAACACCCTCCATGAGGTAATGCCGATGAGGAAGAGCACCCGCTAATGGTGGAAGTGTGCGCGCGGCAGGTGTGTGGGCTGGCGTCTGAATCGCGTGTGTTTACCGGTTGTAGCTGTGTGTGCGTGTCTGCGAGAGCGAGGCAATGGAGTGAACGTGTTCTGCCGCCTCAGCTTGACCTCTCACTCATTATCAGCAGGCATTCCCCGCGGATCGCTGCTTTCTCCTGTCTTCTCTTCCCCCGGAGACTTTGGTACACAGATAATGACTTGCCCTGATTCTCTCCTCTTTCTCTGCTGCTGTTTCGATGCCAGGGTTGGGGCTGACCTAAGAACAGTCCCTGAGCGGCAGTGCATTTCCAGGAACCTGCCGGGCACGGTGACAGGTACAGGGATATCTGACGTCAGAGACGAGGTCGACTGAGGTGCTGGAGTACCTCAGCCCACCATGACAGGCATTTAACACTGGGCTGAGTGAATACTGGGGTAAAACATTCCAGGTCTTCCAATGCATCTCTCTCTCTCACACACACACACACAAACACACACTCTTTCTGCCCTCCCTCCGCAATGTGGGTGTTTGATCAACACAGATAAACGACATTTCACTTTGGAATCAGCACCTTAAAAATGTTTGGGCTTTTATTCAATCTGCTTCCGGAGCCGAGCCAATAGAAAGCCGAAAGGAAGCCTACAGAAGTCTGTTTATATCCAACGCAAACACACACACACACAAAACTTGAATGTTCTATTCAGAACATTCTAGAAGGCAAGGAAACCATATAGGCAGGCATTTTTGCAAAAAGCTCTTCTCGGAGTGAAAAAAGTAGATGGACATTTTGCCCCAGGAGGGACTTAATGGCATGCTGAAGGCTTTTGAAGGGAGGGAAAGTTTGGTTGGTGCCACGGTAAACAAGCTGAAATGTTGCTGGAAAACCTCCGAGCTCAGCGCCCGCACTGCGTCCTAAGTAAACCCAGAACGACACAGTGATGTCGGTGCGTGCAAAGACCGCCTGTTCTCATCCACTACATTACTCACGCAAAACACACAGGCAAGCACATTCCGCTCCACCCTCAATATGCACACAGTGGGTTTTCATTGTAATGGCTGTGTCAAAGTGCGGTTGAACGTGTTGTCTGCCATGGTTCTGCTTGTTGTGACACATTAAATCCTCATATTTTATTGTCCGCCAGCGGCCCTTCTACTGGGACATGCCAACTTTGAACTTGGCACTGGTGGCATTGTAAAGTAAGGAATGACAATCTGGATGTAGAATTAATAATCAGAATCCCAGTGTCATTTTCAGTACAGCTTTAGGCTAGTCAAGTTTCTCATTGCCCAGTCCATCAAAAAAGGCCAATTTTGTTATAGCCTATACTAGTTGCTAAAAATGTTTGAGCAGATCAAGCAATAACAAAAAGCAAAGGATTTCAATACGTGACAGCAAGTGCATATGGCTGGACAGGAACTGGTCAAAACAGCAACACACTAGCGAGTGTATGGCAGAGCCAAAATGGAGTCCCAGACAAGAACAAGTCAAATGGCTGGACTCCAAGAGTAAGCCGGAGTAATGAGGAAAACAAGCCATAGTCCTGCCGTCCCAAAACTGAAACCAAAAACCCAGTGAAACTAAACTGTCGGTTTTTATTCAGGCCTGTTTACAATGCTGCCTCGTAAAAAAGGAGGGAAAAAAAGAAGCAGAAGCAAGTGGCGGCCATTTCCTGGCTGATGGCATTACAGCTCATACAGCTCTGCCAGTGGGAAGGCTGGGAGCCATCTGCTTTTCCTGTGTTTACGTCTCTTAGGACCCCGTTTAAATATGACGGACGGCGAGCTTTAACGAAAGACGCCAGCGAGCCTGTGTGTGTGTGCGTACCAGTCAGCCAGTCTGACAGACTCTGTTATGCCTCATCCAGAATTAGATCAGATGGATATCAAGTAAAAAAAAATAGGATTTAGATTTTGACATCCTCTGGTGACTGTTGATGCCTGTTCCTTTCACAGAGAGAGGAAGGACACTCCTTTCAGAGCAAGATTAAAATGCTGACAGCACTGTTAAAAACATGTATGCTTCACTGAGGGAAGGATGGTCTGTGATAGTAATGAATTAAAAGGCATCATTTTCTAAATATTGCACCAGATGCTCACAAGCCTAGGCATGTTCAGTGCCCTATATGAGTAGATAGCAAGAATGAAATTAGTTTGGAAACTCTGACCCTTTAGAATATATAGGACTTTAAAACAGTGTAATTCAATGCACCATAAATTCACAAGCCGCAAAAATGTAATGTAATATATATATATATATATATATATAGAACATACAATATTTGGCAGAGATTTTTTTTCTATTTGTCTCTCATTAAAAAGTAAATAATAAAATAAAAAGCAGTGGAACTGCTTTTGTGGTCCAGATTTGAATTTGAGGTATAAGAAAAAGAAGGCTCTTAATAAATAAATAGAACAAATTCTGCACTGGTGCTACCAACTTGGTTAAAAATTATGAGCACCACATACAATGTAGGAACAACAGAAAATGCAATATGTTTAAATGAATTAAGATACTACATAGAGCTGTAAGGTTTGTAACAAATTTTGAAGCTAATCCCAGCTCTACAAATGACTAAATAACCATAAAAGCATCTGTTTGTAATAAAACACAGAATAAGGCACAGAACAAGGTCACGGGGCTGCCAGGACCTTCCAAAGTACCAGACACACAGGGAGCTGTCATGAAGCACCATTGCATTCTCTCCAGGGTGTATACAGCATCCCCCATTTTCCTCTGCCATTCTCTAAGGTCAAGAGGCCTTCTGCTATCACAGCAGTGAGAGGCACCGTGGAGAGGGCAACTCTTCTCGGCTTGTGCCAGTGATTCCGAACCACTCAGCAGTTTCTGTTTACTACTGGCAAAGGCATGTCTGTCTTTACTCCTTTTTTCCTCCTCTGAGGCATGCATGGGAAATGGTACTTGATACATTATACTAGCATGTGGGCAATTTCACGGCAACAAAGAAACGCTGAGACTGTACGACTGTTCCTGTTCAAACGTATGCCAAGAAGAAACCGAGACTGTAACAGTGCCGTCCCTCTGTTGCCAAATGTGGCATTCTGCGCTGTTCCTGTGAAAACATGTGTTTTTGTAAAAACAAAATGGTGGAAATTGTTAAAAGCTGTCTCTGTGCGTGGAGTCCTATGGTTTGTTTGACTTCGCAGTCATTGGATTGTGTTTGACACATTTTCAGGGTAAAATCTGATTTTAATATAATTATTTTATCGTCAAACCGTCATATATTTGTCCCATTCTAGTCCTAGTATAGACCAATTCTAGTCCTGAAAGTCTTTTTGTCTTTGCCCGGTAGAAGATTTCACAAATTTGAGCTCTGTTTTGTTCTGACTGGAATTGAGCAGCCATCCAAGTCTAAACCATTGCTAACTGCATCTTATTCATACTGAAATCAATAAAAACTCTGAGTGTGGAATATAGGTCACATAAAATGAGTAGGAAATGCCAAGTCTGGTGGGCATGATTGAATTAATTGTTAATTAATTGTTCTTTGGGCATGACTGGGCCTACCCAGTCCAAATGTTGAGGTCACAGGGACTGTCTGGGGCTGCGTGATCCAGGCCCATCCATCAAAACGGGTTAGTGGAGTAAATCAAGCTGACAGCAACCCTGACAGCAACCAGTCACAAGACTCTGTGTGGGCGTGAAGGGAGGTCAAGGTGCGTTAAGCCTGGCTGGTGTAACCAATCTCTGCCACCATGGTACAGTGAGGGAGGAAAAGAGAGGCATGGAGAGATAAAGAGATAGGTAAAGGGGGGAGGGGTGGAGGAAGGGGGAGAATGAGGGGAGAGGAGGGAAAGAGAGGAAAAAAGGAAGAGGTTGGAGGGCCTGGTAAGGTGCTAATGAGGGAAAAATGCCAATACGCATGGAAGCCATGAAAGCTGTGTTTGTTTACTCCCAGAATTATAGACATCAGTTCTCTTTTTCTTTCTCTTTATGTCTCACTTTTTCAATTATTTTTTCTCTATTATTTCATAAGTGCACCCATGTTACCCGCCCTTATTATTTCTCTCTGTCTTTCCAAATCTCTCTCCCTCCCTATCGTTTCCGTTCCTGCCCTCTCTCTTTCCCCCTCTCAGGCTGCCTAGACAAGGTCCAGCCGGAGGGCAGCTATTCTCACAACAACACTGTAAAATCTAATGAGGCCTGTTCATTCACATAAATAACACCGATACGCTTAAAAGCAGTTCACTCAAGTCCCAAAGCTGTAACACTTTACTATGAAAGCAATAGTGCTTATCAACCATCTAAGTAGAAATGTATCATTTATAGCTGGTACTTAAAAGGTGTTTGACTCTCGCAAGGCCACTGGAGATGCACAGTCCCAAAGGCAATGTGGTACCTTGAGCACTATTTTGGAGGCATGTTATCTGGCAGTAGCGGTCTAGTCTAAGGGGTAACAGATCCGTCTGTCGATGGGCTGTGGGAATTGAACCCTCAAAGTCGACTGTTAATTCCGCAAAGCCGAGCAGTGATGACTATGCCACTTCTCTGCCCAAAATGTCACCCTGGCCTTTCTCGCTCATCTGAAAAGCCTGTCAGAAGGGGCCCCGGGAGCCCTTGCTAATTAGGCTCCTGCTCCCCATTGTGTTTTTTCTGCGTATATGTGTGCCGTCAGTGACAGAAGACACAGTACTGTGGAGAACTGAAGCCATCTGAACTACAATGCGCTGAGAGAGTTGGACAGGTGCCATTATCCATCATGCACTTTCTGGCCAACAGGGAATACTGAGCGCAGCATTTGCACATCAGGTTGCATTCTTCATCACTGAAAGCAATGGTCATTTGCAGGTGCCATACATGCAGGTCCAGGTGTGGGCGGATAAGACAAATGTTAATGTGCCTCACCACCATCTCACCTCTCCAAGCTGCAGAGGCGGCACACAGCGATTTAGTGTGTTCTTTATTGTGTGTGTGTGTGTGTGTGTGTGTGTTTGGCTGGGGGGGGGTAGACTCAGTCAGCGGAATAGACTCCCTGTCCAGTGTGAAGCAGCTCCTTACTACACTGTATGTCTAATGGATCCTCAATGCATGTGGAGGCTCCCTGTTGAGTCGTGCTGCTAATTACTACCCAGCCACTTCTAGTCTCCTTTCCGCCTCCCCCGCCCCCAAAACGAGGACATAATCACTCAGCACTTCTCCTCGCATCCCCTCTCTCCATTTCACTCCTCCACTGTAGTCATTCAGCGGGTGCTGTTATGCATTAAAGAAATGTAGGGTTAACTGTCTCTTCACGTTTTCTCAACCTTTCCATTCGGGATTCAATCCAGCAACCTTCCTGGCGAGCTAACCTTTAGGCTACCCTGCTGGTTGGCTCACTTCCTCTCTCCCTTTTCTCACCTTGCTGCTACCGTTGAACTACCAATATGAGACTTAGCCTCTAGACCTGTAGAAGTCACTCAAACACCAAACACTTGTCCATAGGTGGCAGAGGTCGAGCCGGTTCATCAATCAGGCAGCGGGATAAACGGCATGTCATGGGAGCCTCCATGCACAGCTTCAGAGATGGGACGGCATTGGCTTTCATCTAAACCACAGCCCCATTAAAAAGGTCCTTATTTAAGCGAGTGCAGTGGAGCAGACAGAGTGTGTGTCTGGGTGTGTGTGACCCACGCTAATGGGGCGTAGAGATATGCAGTGATTCTGAGAGGCTGTAGAGAGAGAGAGACAGAGAGAGCGAGAGCGTGAGCTGCCAGTGGCCGCAATCAATTAAGTGTCGGGCTGCGCACGTTCCAATCAGACGCATAAATGTCAGCTAGTTTTCCCCGCGCACGCCTCCATTTGCATCCATTACAAAGGCGGAGAGGCAACTCCGCCTCATATGTTTTTGATGGAGGGTGCGAGGCGGCGACAGCGGGGGGACCTTGTTGTACGCGATTGATTGGTGCTTTCTTTTTTACCTGTGGGCAGTGTAGCGAAGAACAACAGCATGCCAGGGCCCTCTGTCCTTCATATCTGTCATACAAGCTGTTAGAAGGCTCTCTGCTCAGCGATGTTCTAGGACTATTTTCCCAAGGGGTTTCAGGGTACTGATCTAGGATCAGATTCTCATTGTCAGTGTAATGTTATTACACTAGTATCTACTGGAAAAAACACATCCATGAGCATCAGTCCAAGGAGCTTTGAGGATTTGGGCCCTGGTCTTTCTAATATACCTTGTATAAAAAGCTTATTGTTGCCACACTAAACATTGGTCTGCTTTTTCAAAATATGTGCAACAATTCCATAGCAAATGTACATGCTTTAATAGTACAGCATACTACATACCGTATAGATCAAATGTGGTTACCAGATAACACATATTCAACCTAATTCCTACACACATCAGTATTAGGAGGCGTTCACTCCTCCAATTCATTTATAATGTATGGAGGGAGGAAGAGAAAAGGGAAGAGAGAGAAAGAATGACACCTGATGGACAAAGGTCTTTCAGAATGTCCTCTCTGTATAGAAAGTGAAAAAGAGACAGGGAAAGAAAGAATTTTAAAAAGCGAGAGTGGAAAGAGACAAAGATAGAGAGCATGACACCTGAGGACAAAGATCTTCAAGAATTTCCTCTCTTTGAGAAAGAGAGATAAAGATCAAGAAAGACAGAAAATGCAACAGAAAAAGAGCAAGTGCGAGAAATTGAGGAATGAGGAGCAAATGAGACAGAGAAGAACAGATAAAATGATGAGTGCAAGGAAGAGAGAAAGACAGAGGATACCCGGCACAGCACCGGACTGATGGAGGGACTGACAGCTGTGCCAGCAATCAGGGCCCTTATGTATTAAACATACTGCTGTAGAGAGGAGGAAAAGAGAGAAATGGAGAGGATGAGAGGGAAGAGAAGGGGGGGCAAGCAGCCAGTGGAGTTTCTGACTCATCCCCCCCCAGCCACCCAGGACGAGTGTGCGTTAGTGCGTTAATGTGATCAGAAGAAGCAAAAGCCATTCACCTGCAGGTGCACACCCACTAAACGGCGTCCGACATGCAGTTGTCACTGGCCGACAGGGATACGTGGAAATCAAAAAAGCTACTCCTTATGTGTTCCTTTGGTTGTCACCGGTACCACCGTTTTTCGCTTGTCATTTTCCTTCCCCGCCGGCTTGGCACAAATACTCATGTCACAAATGACTGACACTACCTTTCACTGAGATTTGAAGCTTAACTGATGCAGAACGATAAGAGGCTGGTGGATGACAAGAAATTCCAGTCTGATGGTGCAGGGTTTCGGAGGTATCAGTATTGTTATTGTGAAAAAAAACACGGTTTAAAAGTAGAAGCGGGGTTAGTAAGATTGACAAATGAATGCCATCGCTTTATAAATTGTGTTGGTAAAGGGATATTTTTACTGCCACCAAAACACATGTACGGTAGGTATTTCTAGTTGTTAACCAGACGATTGTGGGACCTGTCAGTTCTCCTCAAGCTGATCTGCTTGGGTGAATTGAGTGATACTGTTCATGCACAATCCTGCTTCGGCTAGCTCTACATGTATGTGCATTTTTGAGAAAGCTCAACGTGCATAATCTTGCAGTTGCATGGCCACATTTTAAAGGCAGAAACAAGGCGCTTCTTAATTAAGCAGGTTATAGACTGTCAAGGTATCTGGGTCAGCGAACGGGGGAAAGATCAGATGTGTTGGTTATGCCACATGGAAATATAGATGTGATTCCCAATAAAACAGTTTTTCCCGTAGTCAACAGCCCTAACATAAACCAAAACCATTGCAGAACACTTTTCGGCCACTTTGAATCCCTAAACATTCTCTCATGCTGCAGCCAAAAATTGTATATTCTCCCAGCCCATTGTTTTTGTACATTTATGTAGCCAGAGCCGCTATTCAACAAAAAAATGAATGATGTATTAACCTAGGAGAAAGCCAAAGACCCAAAGAAGCCAAAAAGCCAAAGCGATGGGCTTCCAGTAGAAAAGCCACAACACAAATGAGTTCTTGGCTGGGTATGGAGAGGCAGTATTTTTCCAAAAGTGATTACCTTCTCTCTTTTTCCCCTCCCTTTCGTGGACAAGCTGTTCCCCTGGCAGCTGTTTCGACAATGCGGATCCCGGGCTTGGGGCAGAGTGGGGGGTGCCGGTTCAGGAACCCTCCACATGCAATCGTTGTGTAAAACTGTTGAGGATTTTCTCTGGGAGGGCGGCCCTCTCCAAAAGCCATGAAACACAGCCTGATTAGCACTCCACGTCAATTGTACAACCTCCGGAAACCAACATTGGCTTTAGAAAGAGTCTTTGTTGATGCCCCATGCCATTTAAAACACTGGCCATGTTATACTAGTGTGTTCAATGTGATTTTCTGGATGTAAGCTTTCCTTATTAACTAATTCACAACTGAATGTGTACAATGAGTGACAATGAGTGACACTGTAGACAACTACTGAAATGAAAACCTACAGGTTTCGTGATTATCAAGGGCAGGGGTGTACAAAATGAATGGGTAACACTTTCCGATAAGGGCACATGAACTACCATTAACAAATGCAGTAGTTAACATGAACGAATGATGAACAAAGAAAATCAAACGGTTAATAACTATAACCCATACTCTATTAATGACTTACAAATGCATTAAATAACAGAGTGTAGTGTCATTTGTTCATGTTGAAACAGAACATGAAATCATGTTGTTAGTTAGTGATTATTAATGTATGATAATTCATCACTTTACTTAAGGGGACACAAAATAATTACCTAATAGTGAGGTATCCTTTCTAAATGCTTTAATCCAGCTCAATGGATACGCAATGGGTCAAAAGAGTATGAACTAATGTAACACATTATCGTCCCTACAAGAACGACAGGATTATCTGTATGTGTCTAAAGAATTTTTTTTACTTTTTGTGTACATGACATGATATTTCTGCAGGAGTCAGAGTGAAATAATCATTTGTTAGTTAATTTGTTTGTTACCTCACACATAGTTTATACTGAGACCATCGTTACGCAGCCTGAAATCAAATCCATTCCATTCCCAGATCAAATGTGTTCAAAATAAATATCTTGCCGAATTTGTGCAAATTTACTACAGTAAATGCGGGATCAATATCGGATGCATTGTATTAAATGCATTATAAAGATGTCTGCGTAATACACACGAAAAACTGAAGCTGTTGCTGAAAGAAAATATTCAACATAAAACTAGATCCGTGTATTGTTATACTTATGTGTAAAATACCTTCATGTTCAGCTAATGTAGTACAATCAGGTAAAAGGACTAGACAATTGCAAATGATATATATATATATCCTCATTAAGAAGTCATTGATGAATATACAACAAAATAATTCCTTAAATATTTCAGACTTCCGGTTATATCTTGTACTTTTGCGTTTGGCAAAAATTATGCAAGAGTTGAAAATATTGAACGTTTGCAACATCCAGAATGCCACACAGACCACTACAACATTTCCAACGCATTGTTTCAGATTGCTTCTTTAACAATGAATGACTTCCGTCGCAATGCAACAAGTTTGACCTATCTGGTGGACATCAGGCGTAAGTGTCCTTTAATATAAACCCCGCATAACAGAAACCAGGCAAACTTAGTTCAGCCCACCTGTAATAGAACATTTTGCTCCCTCGAGACTCAGACCCAGGTCACCCACATGGAAACCTGTGTCATTAGCCACTACACCATAGAGCTGTACTTTTGACGGGTGTCGGTATAGCCTCGTGTCTACCCTAAACATATCCTGTTTTGCTACTGGCCGTTTCAACAGCTAATTCCCCATTCGTGAATTATATTGATACATTTAAACTGACTAATGTTTCTTACTAAGTTTATCTCCTCCACAAATAGCGTCTCTGAACTGTATGGTGTTTGCCACTGGCCGTTTTAACAGCATATTAGCCAGTAATAGGCTTTACCAGTATCTACGAATTTAATGGAATAGTCAGGAATTGAGCAATTGCTAGCGAGTTTGCCAAAGCTATTTCATTTCATGGCATAAGAACATATTTTTCTTTCATGGCAAAACATCATACTTTTTTCTTTCATTAATAAAATAACTATCAATAAAGGTGACGATAACTAACTTTTCATCAAGTGAAAAGACAAGAAAATCGTGGAATCTACCAGAAATAGTCGCAAAGTTTTATTGCAGCCCACAAATTCAATTAATAAATGTAATTGCTTTCAATGGATTCGAACATAGGTCGTCCACGTGAGAGGCACTGTCTTTAACCACTATGCCATGGCATTTCACCTTTCAGCAGTTACTAGACACGATTGAGAATTGTGTTAAACGTTTCTTATTAAGTTTACCTCCATCATTGCGTCTATGAACTGCATGGCTTTTGCCACTGGTCGTTTTAACAGCTTATTAGCCAGTTATAGGCTTAGTATCTACTAACTTCCTAGGAATAATCATAAGAATTTAGCAATTGCTAACGAGATTGAAGATGAACTTTTCCATGCCAGAAACAATCGCAATAACCATAAACAGTTTTAGTTAAGGCTTACTATAATGTAACTACTGTATGTTGTTGCCAGCAAATGTGTTTGTCTAAACTGACCCAAAACGTATGCACGAAAGTGTACCTCAAAAATCCAGCTGAAACAATCGCAAAATAACCGTAAATGTTTTTATTTCAGGCTCACTATAATGTAGGTACTGAAGGTTTAAGCCTGGACGTTTTCATCTATACAGAATAATGTATAAGGCGTACTACGCATTCCCAGTGAGGAGATACAAACGCGGGACCTGAAGTTTACAGGTCCGCTTCTCTAACCACTTCGCTATTTAACAAGGGGTACTCACTCACTCAGTAAGAGACATTTGCTCTTCTTGGCCGGCTCTGCATATGCCGTCCGGCAAAGATTAGGAGACCACTGCACCTTTTTCTTTTTTTCCCAAAAAGGTCAAAAAGGAAGGTTTTCAGTGAAAAACAGAAGGGTTAAAATTAAGAAACCACTGTAAATTGAACAATTCTGTTCCTCACTCAAAACCTTCCTTAACCCTAATCCTAAATGCGACCATACATACATAACCCTAAATGTGACCATACATACATAACCCTAAATGCGACCATAAGTAGCCAGCCTACCTTTTTAATAATGGTTGCCGCACAGTAATCATATTAACAAATTGGATTATCTTATAAATAATGTATATTACTTACCATATTCTTGCAAACAACTAGCTACATGAATGCATGTCTTGCATCAACATTAAACAATTACAGTACAAACTGAGCGTTCCCACAAAAAACAACAAGAGTTTATGTCCTGCGTCAACTTAAATGACACTACACATGGTTAGCTGATGCATTTTTAAATTATTTATAAATTAAGGGTTTCATTATTAACTGTTTGTTCATGTCATTGTTCATCATTTGTTCATGTTAACTACTGTATTCCTTAATGGCAGTTAATGTTACCTTATCAGAAAGTGTTATCAATTGGGGTACAAACATTTCAGTTTTAAAAACATTAACAGGTTCATGAAGATTAACTGAAAACTAGGTCTGCACATATTTTTTATCTAGTTTTAAATGTTAAGAATGTGGATCTGAATGTATTTGTTAACCCATGATCTAGAGAAACTGTCATGGAAAACACTTCAGATCTCCAGCAAAAAAGATGCAAAGACTCAGGAACCTGTGGATCCAAAATAGACTTATAAAGAACATTCCAAAAAGCTGAGTTGGTCTGCAGAACTACTGCCTATCTGACCTCGGACACACAATTTTATACAGTACCATCTTGTGTAACACCACCTGGCCATTCCACTATGCTAATTCCTTGGGCGGATCTTTGATCTGCCACCATTATTTCTTATAATTCTGGAATTCACCCAACATACCATTGTTGTTAAATATTAGATGCGCAGGCCTTGGTAACCCCATAAAATAACAGGGGCCATCAGGCCCTAAAGGGCCACCAGGCACTGGAGTCTAATACATTCAGTGGTACTTTGATTATTTCTAGTGTAGGACACAAACATCATATATTGATGATTATACAAGTTAACATACTGATTAGTTGTATGAGTGTGATTAACATATTGATATATTAATTGATTACATGAGTATATATGCAAAATCTCCAATAAAACAGACCTGCATAGCCTAATTAGAATAGAAAAACTTGAAATAGTAATAAAATGAAGTTGTATATTTAAAACTCCATTATGTCCTGTATACCTTCAGTGAGTCTGATGTAACCAGGGGCCACCAGACAAGAAATAAACTGTGGAAAATTATAATCCTCTTTTGTAATTGGACACATGAGAAATGTTGCCGATGGCCAATGAGACGCGAGCAGATGGCAACGCAGGCGTAATTAGTTACCCTACTACCTAAACCTGTCCCTTCCATCCATTCCTCCTCATTCAAAGTGCAAAATATCTCCTATCAAAGGACATTTTCTTCTGAGACCCTCCCTACTGAGCTTGCCCACTTAGAGCTCCACCTCCCCACCATGCCAACCCTCTCAGCCCCTAATGCACAGCCAATGAGATTACCCCTGTTGGTGTAGGCCTTGGATTACTCACGTTATGACTTGATTGGACAATAATTTGATTGGAAGCACATTTATATGTTCCCTGCTTCACTCAGACCCCACCTTCTCTTTTTTTGTTTTACCCCCCAATCCTTCTCAAGGCTACACTATGCCATTAGCTTACGATCATCGCGGGTGTGACTGTTTCCATGGAGATGAATCGCTTTATTGAGAAAAAGGTGCAGATCTGGAAAGAGCCACCTCCATTTCTCACAAAACTCCCATTGTTGCCTTTTCATTCAAATAGCAGCGCTCATATAGGCATCCATGTTTCTTCACATTGCATTTTTTTTTTATATGTTATGCCCTCATAAAGCATACTGAACAAGGCTTGCAAGGACAAGGCTTGCAAAACCACAGAATCTGCATGTGTTGAGGCCACCAGAGCCAGACCAGATGGGGAATAATGTGATGTTGTGAAGGGGTGTACATCATAAAGAGGATGATGTCTGAATGCTAACTCTATCTGGCTCAAAGAGTGGAGAGGGAGTGATCGTTATTCAAGATGGCAACAGCTCCCGACCCACCGTCTGTTCCACAACTTTCTTATTGGGAATGTCCGTCTGGGAAAATCTCTGGCTTGGCATGGGAGACGGCACCTTGTATCTTTTTCCTTGTCAAACACAGTACTATGACAACACATTTTTAATGGGCGCATGCTACCCGGTGCTCACAGAACACAAATGCCTATGGTGGGTCTTGACCAGATTTTTTGTTAAATGTTCTGTAAAATTAACGCACAGATCTTACAGATTTTATTCACACTAGATACTAGTAGAAGCAATGTCGAAGCCTTGATATTTTCTGTTTGCATATCATGTCAAGTAAATGTACATGTTTTGACGAAACAGAAGTAAACATTACTGTCACAACGGTTAGGAAGTTAAGCAGCATTAACTGTAGTACATGGAGCAAACAGCCTGAAATATTTAAAGGTTTAGAGTCCGATTACACAACATTGAGCATAAAGACTTGATACTATTTGACGGCTAGCATCGTAGTTCATTTGAAAGTGAACATGTTGTTCCACTGGCCATAGCCGGAGGCGTATGCATGTATGTCACATCCCTGCAGAGTGCAAACCTCTCTCTGTCTTGCCCTCTCTATCCATCTTCTCTGTAGTTTGTCATGTCTGCTTTCTGCTCTCGTCTTGACCATGTTCCTCATGACTTTTTCAGCTGTCAGACACCCAAAGACTTAGACATCTGGTTTCCATCAGGTCTACTCTGCTCCAAACATAACAACACAGGGACAACACAGACATGTAACTGTGTAAACATGGAGGATGCAACGAATAAGCAATGCAGGAACACCAGAAGACTCACATGCAACTATTAAACAATCTAGCAACCAAACAACTAAACTGCAAAGGGAACATACAAAGACAAACACTCCCAGGTGATGAAACAAGTTCGATTCCACTAGTAAGAAAAATAATATATATTATTATTTTTCAAAAATGTAAATATTTTAAGATAACTAAAAGATAATATTAAGTTGGCATGAAGACTGTGCCAGGTGGACAAAGCATTTGCCTTGATTGTGAGACAATAACACACGGACTAGAAAAACATGGATGACATTAGGACAACATACTGCAGAGATGACAGTTCCTCGGTGCTGGAGCCACACCAAAATAGCACAGAGACAAAACATGAAAAGCCAGACACAATAAACAAGACATAGGTGGAGCACCCTTTAGCCGAAGAAGCTAGAAACTTGAGAGACATAACAAAGAAAGGGAGATCAAGACTCATCACAGGCAAAACCCGACACCCTGGAGAGCATTGCAAGCGACAGAAAGCAGACAAAATATTGACACAATGTAAAGGCTGTGAAAGCAGCTGACACGAATCACACACATCACATATTTGTACGGGTTGTGGAAGATAAAAGACGTACTCTTCTTTGGGAGAAAGAAAACTACGATGATTGGCATAACGTGCACGCTTGCAAAAAACAAGTCACCATGTAATTGAAACAAATTGTTGTCTAAACTATATTTCCTATGTTTAAAAAAAAAAGGAGAAAAAAGTATTTTTTTAGTTTTCAGAAGCGAAGTAGAACATACAAACTGTCATCCCGAAGTAGAACACACAAACTGTCATCCCGAAGTAGAACATACAAACTGTCATCCAGATCCATGCAGAGATCAAGACCTTGGAAGAGGGCATGTTCTGTTTTTAGGATGTGCTTACATACAATGTCACGCAGGGCGAATCCCAAGCATGATAACACTTTGGTGTGGAGGAATTACCCCACAGAGGGTGCTAATCCCTACACTCTCCCCCAAGTGTCTCTCCTGCCTCTGTGGTCTCTGATCTGCTGACTTTGATGTGACTGGGGCTCTCGAAACAGCGTCGTGTGGGAGCCCCATCAATCTCACATGCACACAGCAATGCAAACAAACATACAGTGTACACACATACATTTTGAATACTATATATGAACATATGTAGGACTCAGAAAATATTTCAAATATTTGTACAGTCCCTGTGCGCAAGGACACTACCGCTCTGTGAGGCTGCCCATGACCAATGACACACAGCAGTACGCCGCCACCTGCTTTGCCATTGACAAATGTAGTCCGGCATACACACACACACACACGAACGCACGCACACACACACACACACACACACACACACACACACACACACACACACACACACATACACACACACACACACACATACAGACAGACCTCCTCTTCTCAATAACAAGCAGTCAGTTGAGGTGAGTTGGTTGGGACAGGAGGTCATTAAGGGCAGCTGCTGGGTGAGTCTGGTTTCCTGGTCGACCTTGACTTTGAAGAGCAGTGAGGTAAAACAATTTGGCGGCTAATTTCATTCTGAGGATTTCATATTCACTTCTTTTTTTGACCTTTCCCCTCTTTCTCTTAGAAATCCCTAAAAGAAATTGAGCAGACACACACACACACAGGAACTGATGTTAAAATAAAAATAAAAAGATCTGGAGTGTCAAAGCTAGAAAGCCAGAGCACCCTACTCCAGTCAGTTTTCTCTCGCTCATTAGTCGGGATAAGAGACACGGATGTCACAACTCCCCCGTTCGTCAGCAGTCAATGGGCATGGCCCTGGCTGATTCGTAGGCCCCTTGACATGGCCAGAGCTTCAGCACTGTGCAGTTCGCTATCAAAGTCTTACAGCCCAGATCCCTCACCAATATGATTGAAGCCACTGGAAATGGAAACTGTCAGTGTAATTTAACATGGCATGCCTGCCCAATTCATTAGGGTCCTGTGGAGAAGGAAAGGAACGAGAGAGAGAGAGAGAGAGAGGGAGGTGGTGGAGGAGGGACAGATGGCCAAAAACACAGAGGCAGACAGTGATGACAATGTATAGGACGAACTCAATCAGAAGTTGCAGTCCAAACTCTTGCACAATTAGTCTATTGTTAATGGCGAAGTACAGTAAACATAGACGGTTCTATCAGTTTTTTGGTTGCCAGCAGAAATCCAAAAGAAGAACGAACAGCACTCAAAATGAGCATTAAATCATAATTACATAGGGAGGCTTACACAGTGCGATGGAAATGTAAACAAGAGCCAAAGACAGAAGGCTCTAAGCCCTGAATATATCCTTGTGTTACAATAATCGTGTTACATTTTCCAGTGACTTAAAGATAGGCTGTGTGCGTGTGTGTGTGTGTGTGTGTGTGTGCGTATCTGTAAATGTGAAAATAAGTTGCTTTATTGGCAGGAGTAAGGGCAGGGACAGGCTGGTCATCCAATGTCATTTTTTTCTTACTGCAGCATTAAATAGCTATTACATCCCCGCATGGTTTAGGTTGGCACTTGGTATTTTTCTGCTGGTTCAGAGGGAAAACTCGAAGTTCACAGTTTCCAGGATGTAAGAGAAAATGGCCGCCTCATTTCTTGCGAAGTATAATAGCCAGAGGAAAATGGTGTCAGAAAACAGCGCCACAAACATCCCTACCTGAAAAACACATCGACTGGTGCCTCCTTAAAATGTGTGAAAAGGACAGAAGTCCACAGCACAAAAAATCTGCTGCTTAATATATATCTTTCTATACGCCAAAATAATACTATACTGGATACTGAGGAAAAACGTCAGTCAGTGGGGCTGTGAAAACTGTGGTGATGAAACGGTCTTTGGGCGGAGCTGTTAGTCAAGCGATGATTTAAACATATCTATGATGAGTAGAGTGCTGTACGTGCGGGCAGAGCAGGTAGAGGAGGAAAGGGTTAGGAGGAGGACCGGAGATGGCTGGCATTGAGGAATCTAATCCCCAAGTTAATTGCTATGACTGATGAAGACAAATTGAAATGGGGCGGTTGAATCGTTGGCTCTCACGGTGAAAGGAATGAAGGATGGAAGGCTCGGGCTGGGAAAGAGCTGGGAAAGCCTAAACCTCTATACCACAGTCACTACCACCTACTGCAAGCCCACTACAGGCTCTATCAAATAAACTCAATGTGTGATTCTGCTGTAGCAATGTAAACATTGAAACATTCATATAGAATCAGGAAATGAGTGCAAGTAGCCATTCTTTCTGACATACAGCACAGAAAACCCCCCTAGTCCCCTTCCTGAAGTGTTTTATAATATGACAGTGTAATTAATGTTTTTGTAATTATATTCCTCGGTATGTTCCTAAATTCCACAACTGAGATGTGACACAGACCGATTACAGAGTAGATAAAACGATATCAAAGTCAAAACCCAAAATACACAGATTATCACCACTATTCAGTTGTATATATGGATGATGAAAGAACACGTTCTGGGCATTACCGTCCTTTCTCTAACTAAATAAGTCAACTAATGCAAAGTGCTGCCTCACTTGGTTATCTACCTGCTACAGTGGAATAAGGTCCTTTGAAAAGTCTCTTTCAGTCAGGTAATCGAGGCAGATCAATTGATAGAGACAGTGAGCAGATTGGCACAGTTGCCAAATCAAAGAGATTCAAATAACTGCACCCTGTGGCCATTATTGTGTCTGAAAAGCAATATTTACGTTTATTTATATTTGCTTCAAAGCAAAACAATGGCTGCATCAAGAAATGCAATGTTTGAAATGGACCAATTTGAGCTTAGGGCCACAGCTAGGAAATGTGTTAACACAGAAGAAAGCTAGCCTATTCACAGAATAAAGTGAATACTACTGTTTAAGTCTGTAGACTCTTCTGGGCATCATTTAAATAACAGGCAGGACCATATAAAGACAGAATTTAGCACTGTAGTCCCAACACACTAATGACAACAAAAACTACAAAACAAAACATACATGTCCCATATTAATCAGTAATCTTTATGTTTATGCAACATTGTGTTGGCAATCTATGTGAATGTCTATTAAAAGTTACCTTGGTCCTTGGTTCCCAAGATGGATTATGGCAGATAGACACTGATAAGTTTGTAGTTTTGTTCATTAGCGCTGGCCTGTCTGTTGCTACAGCCGGCTGTCTGTGGAGACAGTGGCTCTGCCAGACCTCTCCCTCTATCTTTCTGCACCCCCACAACCACCCCCCCACCCCCCTCGCTCTCTGCGTGCCTTAACGTTGCTCTGTGAAATAATTTACCGCACGCCGCGGTCCTCCGGATGATTGAAGCGTAATTAGAGCGCAGAGACAGTGCGAGCCAATGACGGGGGCGCAGGACTGCGAGCGAGTCAGATGGTCCGCCTCGCTCTTGCTGGCTTTGCCCTTGAAAAAGTATCACTTTTGGGGAAGGGAGGGAGAACAGCGCGCTGCGGGCCGAGCCGAGGCTGATGCCGCTGCGCTGCTGCATTAGGCGTCTCTGCATCATTATGCATTTAAAGAGATAAAGCGAGACGAGTCTACACGTGTAAGGGAACCAACGCTGGCTTTGTTGCTTTCTATACACTCATTGTCACTTTTCTTGACATTTTGTCACTGGGGGAAAAGCATAGAAGAAAAAGACATGATAACAGAGGCACAATGCGCCAAGTGTGTGTGGTTGCAGACGTGTGTGTAACGGGTGTTCAAAGAGTGTCTTTGACAGGCCGACATATATGGAGCGAAGGAACTAGAATACGGCTCTACTAGGCTCTGCCATAATCGCGATGACAACCACACACTACGCCGCGGAGCAGGGAAAATATGCTGATTATTACTATCTTCTGGCTGACACCATATGCTTTATATGAAAAACACAGCTCTCCATGTCTTGCTGAAATGGCATCGTATTCAAGGTGGGATAACACAAACGGCAGAGATGGCTGCTGACTCTGCATTTGCCCCCCCCCAATTATCCCCCCTGCCTCTTTTGAATTGACTCCCGCTGCCTGTGAACAAGCCAGAGTTGAGCTCAGCCTGAGTGGCACCGCAGCCATTCTAAACTGGTCTAGCTATTCCCAGCCAGAGAAACTACGGCCTTGTCACAGATGTCTTTTTGATTGTGCTCCGAAGGTCACACTTCCTCTTGGTGAACTGGAAGGTCTTCAGGTGGGTGTTGGCGCAGGATCTCTGTCAGAGAATGGATAATACTGCAGTAATGAAAATATTGCCACCGCTCACTTCCCAGACCACCCACCAGGGGAGGGGGAGGGGTCCCATGCTATTTGTATGAATATAAATGCAATATTGACAGAAAATGGCCCTTGGGAGATGGGGGAACCTCATTCTCCATTAGCCTATTTGTTGGTTGGCTGGATTTTACCTTACCGCCAAACTGAGGTTACCTTAACGTCTCCAGCACCACCTGAATGGAATGCTGGGTAAAGATGGCTGCATGGCAGCCCTAGAGCTGCATGTTGCATAAGTGTTTGGGATTCATTTCACTGAGGCACTCTAAGGATGTTTTTAGCATATTTTCTCACTCTAAATGAAGGGCAAGTGGACAGGAAATGAAGGGCAAGCAGAGGCCATCCTGGTAGTAAACCTGATTCTTAATCCCTGTTCTTGAATATTACATGATGTCAATAACACCCACCACCTCCAAATGAACCAGTGGCTCTCATTTCAGGCTAAAAATGAATGAATAAAACGTTATTTTCTACCCGAATACCAACTGCCTTTTTACTAGAGGATAAATATAGTTTGCTCACGAGGCAATGAATTTAGGGTGAATTCAGGGTGAATCTAAGTATACATTTCAAGGGAGGTGTGTCGTTTGAATACCTGTTTAATGTAGAGGATGCTATGGCTAATCTGAGCTGGTTCAGGTACCTTGGCAAAGGAAAGAGAGAGAGAGAGAGAGAAAAGGAGAGCTTTGTTTTCATCTCAGTAACAAAAACAAAAAGGTAGAGAGATTATTTCCATAAAGACTGGGCTGCTGCCTGAGAGTTAGCAGCTGTCAGGCGGAATTGCTTCTTCCGACACAGACACCACAATCGAGGGGGCTCACGCCGTAATTCAGTGTGATTGGCTGAAGGGGAAAATGGCAGCCTGCGGAGAGTTGAGGAGGGAGACGCTCTGACAGGTTTTGCATTGGCGATGGGAGACACGGCCGTTCACTTGTTATCTTTTCCGCCTCTTTTAGCATCAGTTCTCAAGCGGGGGAGGGATGTGTGTTCGTGGGGTAGGGTTCATTCGGCAGGCAGCGACATGGAGAAGGAAGTCTTCTGCTAAGATGTGAGCAACCTATCTTCACCTCACTCCCGCCTGCGAGACGCAAGTTGTCCTTCAGATACCTTCATTATGGGGCCGATGTTTCGCATTTACTCGGCATTACCAATCCCGGAAAGACAGACTGTTTCCCCTCCTTCCTCATCTCTCTTCTTCCCTCCCTCGCAGCTGTGTTTAAAATAAGGCATCCCCTTAATAAAAGCCTTTTCTTTTTAATGGCGCTGCGGCGCGAGAAAAAGAAGGCGCAACTTGATTACTCTGACGGTTTTATTTAATGAGCTCCAAGCCTCTGGCTCTGACTCTCAATTCTGTTTATTACTTTGTTGCGGGAGATCTGTGCGACAAAATGGAGCCTTGGGAAAGGGTGGGCCACAGCCCCGAACACGTTCAGTCATCGGGGTGGCAGACGTCACCACTGTGATTTACACCTGCAGGACAGCACGCCATACGCTCACCTGGGTTCCTGTTTGACGCCTCAGGCGGAATCCATACGAGTTTGAAAGTCACGGCTACGGACAGGCTGTGTCAATTATGGATGGGACTTGATTGCGCTTGTTCAATGTATGGCAGGCGAGCACATGGTCGATGGGAGAGTGTTTGTGTGTGTGGCCATGTGTTTGTGAGACTCAGACAAAGAGCGAGAGAAAGAGAGATGGAGAGGAAAGAGCAAGTAAAAGAGATTGAGTAGACAGAGAATCAGAGAGTCAATAAAAACGAAACTACCCTAATGTCTCTGAGACGTAGGATAAAATGACTGTAGTGGAAAACGAACACGCCCAGGCACACACACACTCACACACACACACACACACAAAAACACTGTTAAGAAGGTCAGCTGTTTTTATATTGGGAACAAATCCAACTGAGAAAGTTGAATGAAAAAAGGAAGCAATACAAAGACAGGTTTTAAATGAAACGGGCAAAGATCCTCATCTGTATTCTATGTGTTGAGCCTCTTATAAATATTGGAGGAAGACACTTTGTGAGGAGAGGAAATGGCGCCTCTGAGAGATGCCATACCTGAGCACCTGGCAGGATATTGTCTCCCCTCTGGATCCCATTCCGTTTCATCACAAGTGGGTTATCATCTACGTCATCACTTACAGCATCGTCCTCACCATCAACCCGACTCGAAATGTTAATAAAAACCAAAGTATCTCTCAATTATAAACCTCCAGCCCAGAATGTCATCATCTTCATCCTCCTCCTCATCATCATTACCACAATTCTAATCGACATCTCACCGGCAGCATCAGTGAAAGGGAAAGGCTGGTTAATGTTCTATTAAGCCCCTAGCACTGCTGCCCTTATGGTAGGGATATTCATTAAGGATGTGGAGCTCACTGAGGTCTCTCGCGTTCCGACTCCTTTCCCTTTCGCACGATCAAATCAAAGGGCACTTGATGGACGGCCATGGACGCTGCAACCAGAGCAGGGTCCTAATTGACACAGTGTCCTACGCAACACCAGCAGTCGGGACACACAAACACATGGCACTGTACAGCCCTGTCCGTCACACCCAGTGAAGCGGTTTGGGGAAGAGATATGACACAGAGCCATTGGCAACATAAAGCAGATCTAAACTCCCACTCTGCAGGTTACAGAGACCTCCCACCATTATACACATAACACAGTGGGCTTGTATCTGGAAAAGGCGTCTGGTGATTTTCTTGCAGACCAAACAACTGTTAAAGACCCATATTCTGTAATGAGCAAGCATACCTTTTATATTGTGTTGTATGTGGATGTGTAAGTCATCTAAGGACTATAAAATGTGTTCATGGAGCAGAGCCATTCTCCTTCAGGGGGATGCCTGACAAATGAGCTTGGCTTTGAATAGGTGGTGGTGACGCCAAGCTGCTAACATGCTAACAGTTCTTTACCGTTTGAGCCTGGTTTTTATTAGCAAATTCATTTGGGTGCTAACATGCTAACGCCAGACTGTGCATTTTAACCTGGGTAATACTGGTGTGTACAGCTGGGACGCCAAACACTCCTTTACCTTACTAGTTTATAGCTGTAATAATGCTAACATTCTAGTTTCCTAAGCATGGCCAGGCAAGGCTTGCATTTTGCCTACAGCACCGGAAAAAATTAAGAGACCACCTTTTCCTTTCCAGTCCAAAAAAGTGGAAAAGAAAGGTTTTGAGTGAGAAACAGAAGGGTTAAGATTAAGAGACAACTGCAAATTTAACTCTTCTGTTCCTCACTCAAAACCGTTTAAACTTTTCTGAAAAGGAAATAAAAGTGTACAGTGGTCTCTTAACTCTTTCTGGGGCTGTATGAGGCTGACATGCTTACAGGTCCTTAGTCCTTTGAACTTTGCCCATTTTTGCCTATTTGGCAAAGGTAACAGTTCCCTGGCCATTTGAAACTGCCCTACCATAGCCAATAAAGCAGCTTATTTTAACATGCAAAATCGGTCTTACCTTGGCCATTTGAGCCTGCACCCCAGTGGCTTTGAGAGAGGACACTGCCTTCTGTGCTGCGGCTGGGCTGTCGAAGTCCACAAAACCATATCCTAAAAGGAGACAGGAGAGAAAGGGAAAAAAAATGAAATATTCAAGTGGAGTTGTTAGACATAGACCGACAACGACAGGTCTTGGTAATTGTACCAGTAATAGGTGGGTAATATGACTACAGAGGCTGCCAGTTCTCATATCTTCCAAGGACTACATTGCTTGATAATTAGTGGCACTGGCGTTCATATGGGGATGCTTAAGAATGCTAATTAGCAGCATACATGAACTGTTTAGCAATAACAAACCCAAGTCGGCGAGCCATCTGACTGAGAGAATCTACACCTGTATTTTACAGTCATTGGCTTAATTGCATATTGCTAAAAAGAACTATTTAAATAATGAAAAAATGCACATAAGAAGTATCTTTCAGAAACAAGAAAAATCCAGTGCAGTGCTTCCCTGAAAAAACTCCAACAACAATTGGTTCTATTAACGCAAGGAATCCTTCTCAGAACAACGAACTCTTCAACCCCGTGATATTTGAAGTGGCTGACGTTGGCCATCTCATTCCAGACAACAACAGCCCATTAGCACATAGAGAGCCATTTCATTTCGCAGGGTTCTTAATTCTCTACCCGGCAACAAATCTCTCAAAGGTTGACGGCGTCATACCAGAGCCTCCGTTCATTCCGTTGCCCCCCCCACACCCGTTTTTCTCTCTCTTTCCCACACCCTCTGGAAATCCATCAGTGGTGAAAAGGCGAGAATGAAATCTGCAGCTGTGATTTATGAGTTATTGTGATCCCGACATTCCCGGGGATGTATCAGCGGCAGGGTCGCGTCAGTGTTAATTAAAATTTGGTGCCCGATTAAAAGCAGTCAATGGTGGCCTCTGATCCACGGTTTCATAAGGAAAGTGTAATTACAAAGGGATAATGAGGGGAGCCGGGCCAAGCTAGTGTGGCTCCCCTCAAACACACTTTCTAAAACACACATACATTCACACACCAAGGTGTGTGTTGTGGAGTTTCCCTGCACTCGATAGAGGTGAAGGAGCGTCAAACAATGATAAAACCATAACCTGTGGCACAACAAAACTGAGCTCATGTCTGATTAACAACAGGGTGGCAAAATGAAAGCGAGGAACTGACAAATGTTAATTAGCAAACAACCGCAGGAGCACAGGTTAAATAAGGTTGAATTCAACAATGTTGCCAAAACAAATCCACCACATCTGCCTAGTTGGGGTGCAGTTAATCTACTCATACACCTTAACACGCTGTATGGATAAAAAACATACGTTTTTCAGGACATCCCATTCACAGGACTCTTCGGCCAAACAGGAATGGGAAGGGGATAAAAAACTTCCAACCTACATTCTGCAGAGAGAGTAGAGAAAAGTGCTTCTTCTGAGAAGGGATTTCCTGTAAGGCACTGGAAGGTCACTATGATCAGCTCCATGCAGAGACTGTTCCAAAAGGTCAGTGCACCGCAATGCTACTTCAAAAACCCTATGACACACAGAGTTTAACTGAACCCAGTTGCAGGAATAAGCAGAGGAAAATGCTAAGGAATGTCTGGATAAGGACTAATAAAAGGTTTGGGTATCCAAGGTGGCAAAGAAGTATAAAGAAGATAAAATAAGTTAGCTCTAGCCACTCTAAGTCACTTTTGATAAATGTAAACATTTTTATGTAACATCCAAAAACCTAAAAAAAAATTAAATAATTCTGGGATCTTTAATTTCACTTCAAGAAACAAGGGATCAATATTTTGTGTTAATTGTTTCGTTAAGCATTTGGCACGGCACATACTGTATAGCATGAGTAACTCCATACATATACTAATTCAGTAAGAGTATTTTTTCTAGTTGCATAACAAAGCACATGTTTATCATTTTATATAGAACACAGGCAAAAATATATTTCAATATGTGGCATACTTTTGCAAATATACTTGTAATATCCAGCTCTGGAAAAAATTAAGAGAACACCGAAAATGATCAGTTTCTATGGTTTTATTATTTACAGGTATTTGTTCGAGTAAAACAATGTTTTTGTTTTATTCTATAAACTACTGACAACATTACTCCCAAATTCCAAATACAAATATTATCATTTAGAGTATTTATTTGTAGAAAATAACAACGGGTCAAAATAACCAAAAAAGATGCATTGTTCTCAGACCTCAAATAATGCAAAAAGAACTAATTCATATTATTTTTTCAACAACAAAATACTAATGTTTTAACTTAGGAAGTGTTCAGAAATCAATAATTGGTGGAATAATACAGGTTTTTTATCACAGCTTTCATGCATCTTGACATGCTCTCCACCAGTCTGTCACATTGCTGTTGGGTGAATTTATGCCACTCCGGTCACAAAAATTCAAGTAGCTCGGCTTTGTTTGATCGCTTGTGACCATCCATCTTCCTCTTGCTCAAATTCCAGAGGTTTTAAATGGGGTTCAGGTCTGTAGATTGGGTTAGCCATGACAGGGTCTTGATCTGGTGGTCCTCCATCCACACCTTGATTGATCTAGATGTGTGGCATGGAGCATTGTCCTGCTGGAAAAAAACTATTCTCAGAGTTGGGGAACATTGTCAGAGCAGAAGGAAGCAGGTGTTCTCCTTGATAACCTTGTACTTGGCTTAATTCATGCATCCTTCACAAAGACAAATCTACATGATTCCAGCCTAGGTGAAGTATCCCCAGATCATCACCAATCCTCCACCAAATTTCACAGTGGGTGCGAGAGACTTCATTGGGCCTATTTTAAGAGGATAGTGTTGACCACAGCAGTGGTTTTTTATACTTTTCCTCGTTAAATAAGATTTGATTCAGATAATCACCTAATCAGTACCTCATTATCTAAAATGAGGTGTGCCTGTATTGGAATTGAACAGACACTGGAATGTAATGGCTGCCATACATGTAGCAATGCCGGTTTAAGAAAAAATAGGAGGGGTCTCAAATTTTTTTCCAGAGCTGTATGCTAGGAATACATTATATGGAAAGATATCATTCAGTGAAAGTTCTATAATTATCATGCATTGCACGTTTTAGTATTTTTGTATGTAAGACGCTGAGAATACATCAGGATAGTGCCTTTCACCCACATCAAGAAATCATACACATAGTATTCGCTCTATAACACGGTTGTTTGAAGGCAAGTCTGAGAAGCTACTGTACTGTGTTTCCAATGAGGATGGTTTAGAATTACACCTATGGAGAGGGAAGGGAGGAAGGCATCTCTTTTGAAGCCTCAAACACATCCTGGCCTTGCACCAACAAAAAAATCAATATCTGTCACATATAGCAGGCTCAACCTGATTGAGTAGATGCGCCATGTCTGATACACTGTGCATCTACACTGCCTGAAAACGACGTAAGCTGAATAAAAAGAAACATGAACTGCCATATAGCATTTCCTGGTTCTGCTCTAACTGTTGCTGTCAAGATAAAGACAGAATTGTCAGCGAGCTACGGCGAGCATTGAGAATGCAATGCACTTTAAGCTACACTGCTAATGCTAAGCTACAATGCTACAATATCCTGGGACCAGATATAGGACTTTTTATAATAAACGATATATTAATCATTCATGCATCATTTATGCATTTCACTATCAAATTATGTTAATCTTAATTACATCAGGAGGAATTTGCATACTTTATCTGCCTAATAGTCTCAATTGTTTGGGGGGTTTGATACAATTCTGATATTCCCATTTTGATGCATAATTACCTTCTCAATATTCCACTAGTGGTGGCTGTAATGATCCTGTTTTGCTTTGCATACTATTTAATATACACTAATAGCTATAATAACATCAGTGTGAATGATGGTTTTGTTACACGTTGGCAGAATTACAATATTTACATGTAATCGTTTACATCCCTGTGAGTCATCAGGTAGAGTAGTTGACACACACGCGTGATTAATTACCATGGTTACACACACATGCAAATTATTAACAAGAGCATTTACACGTATGGACGTAGTTTGGCTATAATAGAGGCAACTTTAATAATAGAGGCAATATTAATCAATCTATTGGAATACGAAAGCCATTATGCATCATACAGTATCATTATAATCCAGTATTCCGAAATGTTTAATTTATAAGACTTTATTGGCACAACTGTTCCCACATACAGTACATTTCCAAAGCAAACCAACTGAAACGTATCAAATCAATAACAGTTTTATTGAGGAAATGCAACTTCCTAAGATTCATGTATATCAATACGTACTGAATGTTACAGGAAATGCCTATTTTGTAGACAAAATATATCTAACGTTGATATCCATGGCAGACCATGAACCAAGATTAATGACAGCAATGACGATAAGACTGAGCGTATGGGAGTGTTTATAGTTGATACCATTATTTCCACCACCACATCCCTCGGTAACATTAGGATCAATTCCTATGAATTCAATAAAGCAATGGGACATTGATCATGTCTTTGTACTTGTTTACTCAACCCCGATCACATCATCGCAAAGCACATACTGTAGGAAAAACTTGACAAGATTTTTCAAAAGAAGACAGGGGACATTCATGAGAAGCATTTAGTAAGTCTTTGGCATTTTGACCAGCGACAAGCCCTTTCTCCGGTGGGCCATCAGGGTGTGTGGCTGAGGTTTTGGGTGAGCAAGTTTTGCCATGAGCACACCAAACAGTGAGGTAACGTGGGAGTTTTTAAAAGCGAGCAAGAGCACATTTGGGGCAAGCCCTTGTGTCTGTGTGTGTGCGTGGCTAGCTGCAGCCAAACTAAACCAACGCCGACTTGGCAGGTCGTGCTCCAAAACCAGATTAGACAATCTTCACTGGGCTCTGCATTCCTCCCCATATTTCCTTCTTCACCGGGTGACTGGTGATAAATAAAATGAGGCGGGAGCCCGTCTTGTGGCCACTGACTATGCACCACCAAACCAGAAGTATGCATGTGTGTCTAAACTATGGCAAAACAGATACATCATGGTTTAAGGATCATGAACAGGAACATCTGCACAGCATGTTGTTACCAAGTCATTTATGAACATGTAATCATCGGCGAGGGGACCTCTGACCACATTAATCCAATCAGGGTATGAACAGTAGACAGAGTTGACATAGTACAAGGCTTACTCATAGAACCACAGGTAGGACCAAAGTGTTCATATCTGGGCTTCTTAGCTTACGCAAACACTGCAACCCACATTATGACCACATGAATGCGCACTGCTCCAGAAAAAACACAGGCAGACTTGCACTTGCATATACACACGTATGCAACACAGTCAAGAATGTGGCAATTGCATGCATGTTTACCGCTCACACCTTCACCTGGAACCCTAACGCTTGGGGACAGTATTTCTCATTTGTTGTCAAATAATTCTGAGTCAAGAAAATAGCATGGACAGTTAATTTGTCAACACAGTTATATGGATTCAGTTAACCTATCAACACTGTCATATGGATTCAGTTAACCTATCAACACAGTCATATGGATTCAGTTAACCTATCAACAATGTCATATGGATTCAGTTAACCTATCAACACTGTCATATGGATTCAGTTAACCTATCATCAATGTCATATGGATTCAGTTAACCTATCATCACTGCCATATGGATTCAGTTAACCTATCAACAATGTCATATGGATTCAGTTAACCTATCAACACTGTCATATGGATTCAGTTAACCTATCATCACTGTCATATGGATTCAGTTAACCTATCATCACTGCCATATGGATTCAGTTAACTGATCAACACAGTCATATGGATTCAGTTAACTGATCAACACAGTCATATGGATTCAGTTAACCTATCCACACTGCCATATGGATTCAGTTAATTTATCAACACTGTCATATGGATTCAGTTAACTTATCAACACTGTCATATGGATTCAGTTAACTTATCAACACTGTCATATGGATTCAGTTAACCTATCAACACTGCCATATGGATTCAGTTAATTTATCAACACTGTCATATGGATTCAGTTCGCTTATCAGCACAGCCATATGGATTCAGTTATCCTATAAACACTGCCATATGGATTCAGTTAACTTACCAACACTGCCATATGGATTCAGTTAGCTTATAAGCACAGCCATATGTATTCAGTTAACCTATAAACACTGCCATATGGATTCAGTTAACTTATCAACTCTGTCATATGGATTCAGTTAACTTATCAACACAGTCATATGGATTCAGTTAACCTATCAACACTGTCATATGGATTCAGTTAACCTACCAACACTGCCATATGGATTCAGTTAGCCTATCAACACTGTCATATGGAGTCAGTTAACCTATAAACACTGCAATATGGATTCAGGGGGATTCATCCCTTGGCTGGATTGTTTTTAAACACTATATACCAAGTATCAAATTGTCGTTGTGCTTCCCAAATTGCACCCTATTCCATGCACAGTGTCCTGGACCTGGTCTAAAAGAGTGCACTATGGAGCGAATCTCCAGTATACCTATAGTATCTACAAGTAATGGTGTCAAAAATCCTTTCCTATTCAAAGTCACAGACAGTGGAGAAAGATAGAGGAAAGGTTCATCTGAAATAGCAGCTGGCAGGATTCAAACCTACACCTAATCTGTTTGGGTGCACAAGAGGCAGCTGCTTGGACAACAGAACCCCCCTATGCCATGGAATATTCCTTATGACGACGCATCATAACAGGCCATTTCCACAAGGTTGTGATCTTACTATTTCGTCAGAACTTGCTTCTTCAATTCAAACATTGAGACACATTCTTTTTTAGCACGTTCATTTCGATGACTGATCAGAAATGGGTTTCATGACACTTGTACATCTGTCCCAAACATGTGCTGAAGAATTGTAACATAGTAACACATACAAGATGGTGAGAATCAAAATACATGTGTGTTGATAATTTTGTATTTTGAGGTAATTGGTAAACCCCAACTCCAATAAAACCTTGGGTACATACAATAAAGGTTGTTTTTCACATTTTAAGGCCTGGTTGGTAGAGCTTCATAATGACCCGTCAATAATAATCGGATCAGTAATCTTTTGCTTCCCTTTGCTGCAGGATCTGTCCATTGATCTGCTCTCTGTCTGTAGCACTTATTCAGTATCTTTTGCATTTTATTCTTCAGAAATGGTTATTGCCCAACATGTCTGTCCACAGAGAAGAGAAATCAACCCAGTTGTCAAGTACTGGCTGGGGTGCCTCTTGGCATCTCTACGTGCGCTACTGTTTCATTATCCCCAATCAGAGGCAGCTGCTCTCTATTGCCTCTGATTGGGGATTTTATTTACGATTTACCCTGTTTTCCCCTTAATTGTTGGTCATTGTTTTGAGTCAGCTGTCTGTGTTGCTGCTCATCAGTTTATGGTCTGTACTGCTCCTTTGTTTGTTTTCTTTGTTTCCAAAAAGAAGCATTAAAAGGATGTTCATTAGCTCTGTGCCTTGTGTCCCGCCTCTGAACTGTGACACAGGTTCCAAATGATTATCATCCTGACTTGACTATTTAAACACAGAAGCATTGTCGTAGATAATCCTTCACTCACCCAATCCTTATATTTGCTACAATTGCCAAGGGTTAATGTATAAGACAATACCTTAAAGTGCAGCTGCTGAAGAATTTCATTCATAGTATATACTGTCCATTTAAAAGAAACAACTGTGTTCCTCAGGTATAGGAATTTGAAAAACAACATTACTCTTGAAGAGTTGAATTAATCAATATGCAGTTGACATTGTTTATAAATGTTCTATCATTATGGGCTCATAAAGCTATCTAGATGTTACTTAAACAACCAGTTAATAAGAGATACAGCTCTAGTTTGAAAAGCTCTCAGTTCACAGTGTTTCTATTAAAATGTGCCAGTCTTGATTAAATGGCTAGCCTGAAATAAAAGGCCCCATAACTGGCCTTGAAAAATGAATATTCACATACTTCAAGAACAACCTCACAGCAAACCAGTGTCAATTGATCTGAGTGGGCAGAATAACATTAGTGTGAACATACCCTAAATACAAAGTTGGCCTCCATTCAGATGTGTAATTGCCTTTGCTGCACAGTAACAAACATGAACTAGAATGTCTTATTAGGTTAATAGCTAACATGTTGGTGGCATTATCTGAAGAGCTCTTGAGAGGGACACTGAGACCTGCAGTCGGTAATAATTGGGCTACATGTCAATAGGTCATTAGGATGGATCCTCTGGCAAAAACCTGAGGTCCCCGCAATTTGACGAACACAAACATAAACATAGAGTAGACAAACACACAGTGCCATGTCAACAGCATTTGCTTTGTCAACTTGGCCAACAGCTTAGATGTATGTACTGCATTCAGTCATGTGGCTGCTCTATGGTAAGGACTAATTCACGCATGACATTTTGCTAGACAATTCAAAAAATTTAGGTCAGAATTTGCACAGACCAGAAACAGTGGTAGATTACATGAAAATGTAACATTGGTTGACTTTACATTAAGTTACATTAAGGTACAGGGTGCTGGGCCATTTTATTCTACATGTGCATCCAGTTTAGTAGTCAGATTGTTTTATTTTATTTTACCATTATTTTACTAGGTAAGTATGCTAAGAACAAATTCTTGTTTACAGCAACCGCCTGGGAGCGATTATGGGTTAACAGTCTTGTTCAGGAACAGCACTACATGGTTTTAAACCTTGTTAGCTTGAGGATTAGGACCAGCAACCTTTTGTTTACTGGGACAACACTTTCGACCACTAGGCTACCATGACACCATGTTGGACTTCAGCAGAGTAATCACCTAAGCTACTGTAACGAATCTCACAAGAATGGGCAGAAAAAGCGAACGTTTCAAGAAAGCATTCAACGAAAAATCAAGAGTTCTTCCAAAAATAAATCTCCCAGTCTGAGACACACATTAAAACCATGACAAGGACAAAGTGTTCCTGTATGCCTAGCCCTCTTTGTCTCCCAGCTATTCATCCATGAGGAACTGCCGAGCCGCCCCCATCTACTCTTGTTCATGCATTTTTTATTTATTCCTTCCTTAACTAATCAAGGATATTATCATTACTCAAGAAGATGAAGGGGCCAACCCCGAACCCCTGGCAGTTCAGGGCAAGGCCGCAGCCCCCATTGTGGTCGCCCCACTGGGCTCTGGGATGAAAAAATAGTGATAGATACACCCTCAACTGATAACCTTCAAGGCGGTTTGTCATTGGACAAGGAGGTGGGACAACCCAACTGTGTTGTATATGGATGAAATTGACTTCGAACAAAAGCAAGGATGGTGTCAGGGCTCAGGGCCAGGACACTGGGCTGCTGCCCACAAGAGCATTGGTCTCTCAGACGGCCGGTCCAGGAAGCAAAGTGGCGACAATGCTTCCAGCAGGAGCTGCACAGGAAGGGGGGAAGGGGACAAAAGGTCATTGCTGCAGGAATGTGGTGGCCGTGTACTATTTACGATGCGCTCGCCCAATCAGACGCCAAATTGGTGAGCAGCCAACTTTGGGGCTAGAGAATGCCTTGGCTTACAGGAACAAGAAATAGAGGGGGAGGGAGGGACTTGAGCTGTAAGGCTCAGATTCAAATGAATATTGGGTGGAGTATAACACATTGAGGTTTGCGTGCTGGATGCCACCCAATCAATGGAATCTGCAAATCACAACAACTAATTAAAGTCATAAATAAGTATGCAGACATGCGAAAGGCTCATGCTCTCTTCCTAGCCTCTCTCCCAATCACCCATCACCAGAGTTTGCATCTTTCTGGAATCGCTTGCTGGAAGAAAGGCATTTTGGAAGAGGTCTACTGCTGCTGGCCGCACTTCAGTTGAGATTCTCATCTGCACATAATTCACTTTCAAAGGGCAGAGAGGATGCAGAGAGAATCCTTAATTGCGCAGGCATTGTGTACAACATAGACAAATGTTTATATCCCAGGCCCTCTAATGAGAAACCAATAATAGATGCAAACAGCACCCACTTGCCTTTCGCTCTCCACTTCCCAGAAAAACAGCCAAGACTATCTGAAACAGGCCTTTTTGTAAGAGAGCATCATAATCACTCAAATCACCGTTATGCCCGTCATCTTACAAAACGTAAGTCAGCCATCGAAGTGGCCACATAAAACTTTTTTGTTGAGGCTAACAATATTTAATATTTACTAAGGTTTAGGATGCGGGCATTTGTAATGGTCAAGCTTAAAACTACTTTTTTTACAGGCTCATTTAGAGAGGGACCAGTACATATTGATATGTCACTACAATAATCATTACGTAAAACAGATAAGAATTTAGAAAAAATGCGTTGGAAAAGTTGAATTGATGCTATATATACACAGTGTAATTACTTGGCTTTAAATTTGTATTTGTTTCACAGCAACACACCATCAGGGTTATGGGGAGCTTGTTTGCAAGTGGTTGAAAATACATTACTGTAGTGCTATGCAAACTGTGTGCTGAATGTGCATTTCACTATAGTATGCTATCCTTAGCAGAAATGTAGCCAGAGATGTTTTTATCTATCCGTAACAAATCCTAATGCATAATTTGCTTTGACTGTGACAAGATTTGAATGTGGGACCTATTGTTTGCAGGTCTCCGTCTATAACCACTACGCTATATAACATGGGGTAGTCAATCAGTCAGTCACTCACTGAGTAAGAGACATTCACTCATCTTGGCCACCTCTGCTAACATGGTCCGGCAAAAATAATATTAAAAAGTTTGCTTCATTCCATATCTATGAAGTGTGGACCACTTATGGGAATCAAGGTTTACACACCAACCAAACTTTTTGTGCAGCTGTCTTCTTTAGATAATGGTTGAAATGCCTAATACTATACATCTAATACAAAATGGATGACAAGGTGACATGCCATTGAGTAACAACGACAGTTAGATGAAAAGAGAACAATGAGTCAATCGTCTCATCTAATCTTCTACAATCCAATGCGGTGTTTGGCAGCTGTGCAGGCTTGGTGGATTTCAGCCTTGGCTGTCTTATCTCCCGGCGGATGAAACGAAGGTCCTTCAAAGGGCTGAGGTCATTTCCCCTGCCTCTGGGCTCATACAGGAAAATATAAAATGTCTCCGTTCGGTCAAGCCCTGCTTTTCTTCAAATGCCTGAGCTGCCTTTTTTTCAAGCTTTTAAGAGACCCTTGTGGCCTTGGATAGCAAATGAGTGGTTTCGCTTCCCCCAATCCCTCAAATGAAGCTAACCCACATCTCAATCCTGCTAAATGAGAAATAGGAACCAGAGACAGAGAGAGAATGCCTCTTCTCTTATCCACAGAGCTTGACAGCCTTTTCAGAACTTCCTGTTCCCACTGCTCTCTGGTTGGTCCGGGGCGTGAGTCAGCCATGGGAAGATGGAGAGGCTCATTCAGGGAGCGGCGTGATGCAGAGGTGGAAGGCAGCCATGATGTGATGCTAGGCAGGCGGAAGATTGATGGATCTGTTGCTGGCTGCTGCCGGAGCCAGGGATGGATGAGTGGGTGGGTAGGAGCGTAGGCTGGGTGTGTGCATGAGGTGGGTGCTGTGCAATGCTAGCCTCAAATGGATTTTGCCCTATTTGCCATGTGTTTTATAGAGCAAAAACATGTGGAATGTACGTGTGTGTAATAGATCGCATGAAGCGCGTTTGTACTTGTGGGAAAAGTGTGCGCACATGCATTTGCGTACAAATGCGCATGTGTGTCTGTGAACACTTGCATGTGTGAGTGTGTGTGTGTGTGTGTATAGAACAGTGCCCAGCACATCATTGTCCTATAACGAAAAGGCTCTCCCTCACTTCTGTCAGCCTAGCTCCCATTTCTTCATCTTTCTCTGAGATGACTGGTTGCTGACCTCTTGCACCCTCCCCTTTTCACGCGCTTTGCTGCTTGCTCACTGAGGTGAGCTAAATAGAAATAATACCGTTCCCAGCTGGTTGTCTGTCTGATGGTGCCACCGTGTTGATAAACCACTGCCTCTGACATTTAAACAAGCGCAAGGTCAAAAGGGCAGACGACTGAAAACAAAGTGATACTGTATCAGGGCACTGCGGTGCTCTTTTTATGATAGACACAAACCCGCCTTACCTGTTTCTTTCTGAAGGGGAAGTTAATTCACCTTTGAACGTAAAGGAAAGCATCTTTCGACATGGGAAATCAATTTGGAAGGACATTTTATAGATGAGTAATGTAGGTATGTTGATGTTATAATAATAAGGCATACAGGTAACTTTAAAGCCTTATTCTCTTACAAAAAGGTAACGATATGGGTGAAAGAACATGCTGTTCTGGGTTAAGAAGAAAAACCTATGCCCAATGTGTGTCAACTCGCTAAATCTGAAATATATTGCATATGTATTGCAATGTTGGGATTAAAGGAATGAGGCCCCAACTGTCAATAGTGATCGGAGACATAGATTACATAGCTCGGGTTAGCCAAGAGCCTGTTTTTGTACAGAAACACATGGCTTTAGATGAGGCCTTTGAGCTCGTGCTCTCTCCTCCACCCCTCTTCCACCCTCCCTCCCTCTCTTAGGGCATAGGGCTGGACCATCATTTCCACTCGTAAAATACGGACGCTTATACTTGGCTCTTGGCATCTCGGCAGCAGTGCATTCCTGGTGGGTGAGGTATAGGAAACTGGTCTCCCATACCCGCGGCGGAGCACAGTGCCTTGTCCTCCAGAGAATTACTCACCCGGCCTGGGCCTGGACACAGTGCCACAACAGGAAGCTCATCTCCAAACCCTGCAATCAACTTCACACCTCTGCTGTACCCTCGTACAGCTTCAATCTTGTCTTCCTGTTTTCTGCGACCCATGGGTCCATTCTTCCTCCTGACAAGGAGTCAGGGTGACTTCTGATTGCCTTACAAGAGTAACGCCGGGCAACACAAAGGTAGTTACACCTATCTAAAGCTCTTACAACCTTGACAATTGTAGGGTTTTCCTCTCCACAATTTAACCAGCAAACAACGGGGGGGATCAGTCCAGCTAAGGAAAGACAGGAAGGCAGCCTCACCTACAATGGGAATATGCTGCTGAGCAAGGAAGCTGCAAAAAGCAATTCAAATTATTGATGGATATTCAATTACCCTTAAACAGTACTGGCAGAGACCTTGGGGCAAGTACCTAACAAATATATTATTTTCTCTGCATCCAATCCTCTTGTATTGAACCAAATGGTAAACTACTCAAATGTATTTACACTACTGCACCAGCTCAGCAGGAACCGGGAATGGCTCTACCAACAGCTTGAGATGTAAAACGAGCATGATAGTAATGAATGTTTAACTAAACCCTATTTGCCTGTTAGACTTCTACTTGGATATGTATACTTGATTAGCTATTTGAAAATGAGTTGCTAATATCACGGCTCCGCTGCTTGCCTTTGCTATGTCAACATTATATTCAAACTTGCCTGCACTAATGCTGTTTTTCAAGACCCGGTTGGAAGTGGAGGAAACAAATGACTGAGGCACAACCCCTGCCTATCTTCTGACGTTTTTCCACCAAGCAAGCGTTATCACAGGGCATAATTGTTTACCTTCATCCTTCCTCCAGCCAGCACAACCTGCGAAATCATTGATTTGAAACAGGCAGGCGCTTCCTTGGTTGAGGTCTATTTTTATGCCAGGTTTTGACTAGGTCAACACAGACGGTTGCAAACATAAGACTCCGTGGCTGACAAGAATAAGCGTATGTCCTAAATGATGCCCTACTGTCTACGCCCTATGGACCTATGCTGAAGGGACTTATACAGGGACCTTGTTGACGTACCTTTGCACTGGTTGGTGTTCTTGTCCAGGATTGCCTTGGTTGACACAATTTTTCCATATCTGTAACGGGAAAAGACATGACCTTGTTTAAGTATTACACATTACACTAATTTACAAATTCGGCTAGGCATGAAGTGACTTATATATTGCGTTTCTTTAATAAGATGTTGCACACAACAATGAAATGATACATTGATATACCAGACAACTGTTTCACAATTGTAAAATAAGACAACACAACCAAAAACAATACAGTTGTCTGTATTGTTTTATTTCACTTTCCTCTCTGTGTGGAAGAGAGATCGAATTGATCATGTCTCTGTACAACACTGTGTATATGAGTGTTTTAGAATGATATGCATATCCTCCACATTTCTTTTTTGTAGCTACACCATGCACGTGTAACTACAAATAATCAAGACATAAAAGTGTTGGGAATGTTTTTGGATGTCAGTAATTATTAGCATTAGAGTTGGCTATTTGAACGGCGGGCCCTCTCAATTCTCTAATCTCCTACTCAAATCTCTACCCTCCTATTCAATATAACTGTAGTGAGCCACGAATGCTCTCTTGATAACCATTATCGCTGTTGGGAAAAGAGACATAGCAGGAGATAACATATCAAGAATGTCTACTGCCACTCCATTTCTCTCCTATTAATCAAAGAACTACATTACAATCCTCCATGGCAAAAGAAGAACAGGGATGTACCATGTTTCGACATAAGGATGACTGTGTCAGGAAGCTTTGTATGTGTGTGTTGGTACTTGCTTGCGCGTGGGCCTGCGTATGCATGTCCTGAGTGTGTGTGTTTGCCTGTGTGCACTTGGCAGCGTGTTCGTGTGTAAAGGAAATAGAGCTTTTCTCTGAGTACATAAGGAAGTGTGGAGTTTCCTGGCCCATATTTCACCCGCGGGGGATAATTGTGCCATTTCTCAATGCACAGTGGTGACTCTATTTACTGCCCGCTGTGGTGGGCTGGGTGGCGGTTACCAACTGATGAGCACAAAGAGGAAAACTACAGCCTGACACTCAGATTTGTGGATACCAATCAGACTGTTGTCCTGATGAGATAGAGGCACAAGGAAATTTGACTGTCATTTGAATGTCTCAAAATGGCACCTTTACCCAGTTGGTTTAGGTGAAACTACATTCACTAGAAAGGTTAATCCCATTAGGGATCAAAAGACAGGCACTTTGCCTCAATCAGCCTTTAGTATTTTTAATGACATTGAAACATTCCAGGTTACTTTTGTGTATCTTTTAAAGAATATCAATATAATCAGTGAGGCAGAAAGTGTCCACCAAATACCAAAAAAAGATGGTTATTATTTTTGGTCAGTCCACTAACATAGTACATTTCAGAAAGAGCAATTTAAAATAAAAATGTCTTCTTTGAGGTTCAATGATTAAAAAGCACATATTCAAAAGTAAAAAAAAAACGATGTTTACTCATCTCATTGGGTTTTATTTTTTTCCTGTAGCCAAAGAAACCGTTTTGACTCTAACAGGTGTGACCTTTTTGCCTCTGGGCAGAACTTGGGGGGTAGCGGCAGCCTCGCCCGGCATGAGTGCAGGGGAATCAGACACAAACACTTAGGGAGTTAACGGCCTCGCTCCCTCTCCACCTCAAAACAGGTGTCTGTAATATTGGTGGGAGGCAGCACACAGGAGAATACAAGGGCAAGAGGACATTGACAGTCAGGATTCCACTTACCAGGCACAAGACCAGGAGAATCGAGGCGTTACGTTTACAGTGCATATTTTCATAGAATGTGGGGCCTGCCAATGTCGAAGGATAGGATGAAGTTGTTAGTTTCATTTTTCCTGTTTAAGTTCCGGTTGGCCTATTTCTGTTGTTAATTTACTGCACGGCCTGTTCCCTCGTTCTGCCGTATGTTGGTGTTATTCCTTTACCGAAAGAAATAATATAGACTCAAAACTGACTCTGGACTTCCTGCATGGTATTTCTTCCACTGTCTCTCTTTGATTAAAAGGCTGGACTTTTTACCCACATGGACTTTTTACACAAAGTTAATGTATGTTGGAAATGTGGAATATACAGTGATGTGCACATCTGTCTCGCCCACATGCTCAGTTTCCACCACAGAACAAAAGACTAGGACCAGCTCATCTGGTTGAAAATTTTGCATTATTGAAGAAATGAATATTGTATTTTTTGTCCATTCCTAATTTTCTACAGTTGCATTTGTTCTAATTAACTTGCCTACTTGCAGGAATTCTCAATAGGGAGGGTCTAAGATCAAGGTGTCATCTGAAGCATATCTAGCCAAGTCAATCTGCTCTTTGTAACACCATTTGCCCAATCAGGACATAAGTGCCAGCCCCTAATACCTTGAAGGATAATTAATTCACTGGCCAATAACCACAATTGAGTTGCAGGCACCGGACCTACCACAAAAGTTAGCATGCAAGAGTCAGTGCTGAAGTGCAACCAGGCAATACAACCCTAGTCTGCCACATTTACATTTATGATTCAGTCATTTAACAGATGCTCCCATGCAGAGAAACTCTGTTATTGCACTTAACATAGCAAGGAGGGACAACCACAAAACTCAGTCAACATTTTACTGAGAGCTTTATTTCAAGCTATACATTGAATGGAGTTACACATTCAACAATTATAGTGTAGACTGTTAATGTTTCCCCAATTGTTGTTTGTGTGTTGTGCTTTTTTTATATCTTTGCATTAGTACGTGTGTACGGTAGCCTCATTCTGGGAAAACAGTTGAAAAAGACTCCTATTGGCATTGAGTTAGGAAAAAATCTCATTATAACTTTGTTTGTGTCCACTGGGACCAGGAGACAGTCGTCTTTGGATGCCAACTCATCACTGCTCGTCTCATTAAATGTTAAAGATGGTTCATCAATGCATCATTGTGGTCCAAAAATACCCTACAAAAATGCCTGGGGAGGGGGATGAAACGAAAAGGTAGAATCAAGGAGCCAGCCCATCATGGAGAATATTGGTAATAAATAGAGAAGACAAGGAGAGGCTGTATGTGTGTGTTCGTGTGTATGCCTGCGTCCATGCAAGTGAACATGCCGTTGATATGTGTGTGTGTTTGTGCATGTGTGTGGACACCATGCTAGCGGCTTCTCTTCCAGGACTAGTTGGTGAGGCTTTGATGTGACAGAGCCAGTCCTTGTGAAGCCCGGGTTTAACACTGGTGATGTAGCTTTAAAAGAGCATGTCTTGACTAATCCTATTTTTCAGTCTCTACTGAACATAGTCAGTTTTACCAGAGTCCCTCACTCTACACCCTTTTCCATTTTTGTATCTCTATTTTTCTCACACTGTCTATCTTTATCCCAGTTCCATTCTCTCTAGTCCTCTTAATACATTCTCTCACTATTTATCTCTATTTTCTTTCTCCTCTATGCCTCGCTCTGTTTCTCTTCTTTCCTGCATCTCTCCAAAGAGCTCATACAAAATCTATGCCAATCATAATCGAATAGAGCAAAAGAGATGATGATAGGAAAAAAGGAAACACCAGCCCTAGAAAAAAGGTTTTATAGGAAGTGTGATGCTTGTGAAAACAGTACAAATTGAGGCAACCGTAAATGAAGTTATTCCATCGAACGTTTTCTGGACATTGAAATGCAATGTGGAGACTCAACCCCAGCTTGTTCTTAACTGCACCTTCTGCTTTCTGGGCAGAGGTGGAGGCCTGATGATGAGAAATTGGATCTCTTGAACATCTGAGTCTCAGTTTTCCTCAGAGGGTGAAATGATCCAGGCGGATTTCATTTCCGCCATAGTGCTGCTGGGGGTGAATCTGTCTTTACGTAGGGATGGAGTGTAGGACAGAGCCAGTACACATTACTGGGACAGCCTTGAGGAAGTGAGGGGGACTGGCAGACCACCCAAGCATGGTGTTGCTGTCCTCCCTTCTGCCTCTCTAAACTTAGGCCCCGGCTGTCTCGCGTTGGCTCTTGGCTACAGTGTTTGGGTGAAGTGGCGTGACATGTGGATGGGAAACCGCTTCCGGCAGTTTCCGCCCAATGTCTGTTTCCCTACCTCCTTTGCACCGGCTGACCACATTAACACATGTGCTAAGCGGATTGAGTCCCAGTCACATTCCCTCATCATCTACCACCCCTGCATGTCTGACGAGGGTTCTGATTGGCCCTACAGTCTTTAGGGAGGAGGGCATTAAAATGAAGTGATCCTGCTTTGGCCCACAGAGGCAGATTTGTGGCACCGGCTGTTTGGTGTCTGTGTCAGTTCAGTTCCCTAAGGCAAATTATCGTCGCCAATAGAACATAATGAGCTGGGAGGAAAATATGGTGTACCCTCTTTTTGTAATTCTCTGCTTATTTTGTCTGAATTGTACGTCGAGGATAATGAAATAGACTTTCATGTGCTACCCCAGCAATTGGCAAGACCACATGTTTTTACACGGTCTGTTTGTTTATGTAATTCCCTGTTTAATGGTAATATAGGAGACAGGTGTCACTGTTGCACATAGATTTTGAATAGAAAAGAAGAAAGAGTGTTAGAGCAAACATATTCTTTATATTTTAAAAATATTTTATTGGCCCTGCAGTTACGTAATTTATGGCAGTTTGTACTTCATTAAATTAAAATACAAGAATGAAAGGATAACCTCCCACCCCTTCATTCAAAAGGTAAAATGTGGATACAAATTCAGGTTGTGATGAGGGAAATGTTTTATAAATCAACATTTTGGGGACAGGTAAATGTTTCCAGTGTTACAAGGACTCATATTTATTCATATAGGTAGAAGGAGCAGCAACGGAGAGCAAGAGTGTGAGAGAGAAAGACCGAAAGAACGATCGAAAACAGCAAGTGAGAGAGCAATTGATTGATGGAGTGTCACGTCAAGGTATTACGGCTTCCTTGGAATCCAGTGCTCTTGAGTGCCACGTTCAAGGTTGACCCTAAAGCTTGTCCGACCCCTGTAAAGAGTTCAAAAGGCTCACAGGGGTTAAGACAAAGCTACTACAGTGGGATTTAGAAGACCAGGGGACCAATCTTCCTCTCTGACAACCCAACAAGGTCATACAAGGAGACCCTATTGTGTTTCAATTCCCCTTGGAGTTCACAATTTTCGACCAGAGTCCGTATGTATAGAGCGGGAGTATGAAGGGAGTGGTGAAGAGACAGACAGGCAGGGCCTGTGTTCTGCTGAACCGATCCGCTCTATCCTGATGGACACCTGGCATGGGGAAGAGCCGCTGCTCGCTCGAGTAGCACTGTTAGAAAATCAATCACGCTTCGCACTCCTGAGCTGAGCTTGTGTACTGTGGAAGGACTGCCCTTTGGAGATACCTCCACAGCATGGGCACTGCACAGGCACTGCACAAAGATGATGCAGTTGTCGGTTAAGCTCTTCTGGATCTTCTTCAGTCAGGTGAAACAATTTTTTTCAGTCAGGTTGTGCAGGTCTTAGTTCTTTGGCCCTCAGTCTCTGGTCCCATCCAATGTGACAGATTTCCAGCGTGGAAGATAACAAGTGCACCTTTCTGCTTGTTCATTAGGATCCCAATATGCTATAACTGAGGCTGCAAATTTCCGCACCCTCATTACTTTGAATGGTGAACAATAGGTTGTATTATCCTATCCCCTAGTATGTGCCGTTATACTCTTAATCTTTTCGGAAAAATATTGATAATTTCAGAAAATGTGTATTCCTTGAAGTACAATGCAGTACAATGAATATTTAGCAAAATAACAATTTAGCTCATTACCTGTGTTATTTTAGACAGCCTTTCTGCTCATACAGTATATATCAAAGGTGCCAGCTACATTGTTTCCCAGAGCTGGCAGGATAAAAAAAATCCAGATCAAGGCAGTTTACTGTTGTTGCACAGGTAATAGACACATAGTAGGGGATCAGGACCCTGGACTATGTTTTTTAAGGTAAGTGAGGTAGAGAAGGTGGTAAGGGGAGGAGCAAAACTAAAAGGTATTCTATTCTCCAGGGATGGCGGCAATGTCTTCACAGTGGCTTCCGGGTGGTGGTTTGGCAGGAATAGTTGGTGGTGGCCTCTGCACATTTCCTCCCCAGGCAGATTTCCTCCTCTGTAGTGCTCACTTGAGCTGTGGTAATGCTGCATTGAGGGCACCACAGCATGCCACATATCGTTTGCCTTTTCCTGCCTGTCCCCTGAGCAGCTGCTGGGAAGCCTTTATACCTCCCCGGACAAGGGCCTGATAGGGTGCAGCTGTGCAGGGGTGGGGCTGGTTCTTCTGGCTGCCTCTGTAATGTTCCGGAAACTGCCAGCTCTTTGTTGATGTTTGTGCGATGCTGATGCAACAGGCGGGGGAGTGTTCATCACAATATACAGAATATACGCATTATATTTCTGTATTATTATTATTTAGTTTGTGTTGAACTGGTATTTAACCAGGTGTGAATTGACAACTAATTTTTCATCTTCAATGAAAGCCTGGTCAAAGGCACGCAGATAAAACAATGCACAGAATAATGATAACGATTTATACAAAATGAATACTATATACAAAAAAAATTAACAAATAACAAATCACATTAGGTAGAGCAGAATACAGTCAGATAGATTTGGGGCAGAGTATGTGAGCAGAGCGATCCCAATTTGACCATAGTAATGACCATTATTTGAGGGGGCCAGAACGCTCTCACAAGTATTGCTCCAATACCACTGTAAGTAGCGTTTACTTCACATGGTCAGTGCATTCTCATCCCAGTATGCATTTTTAAGACTATGCATCTTTAGCTTGTTGCTTAAGCTGTCACAGAGTTTACGAAAAACTTTAATAAATAAACTGATAAACCCCACAGGAGCAAATAAAAGTATCTTACAGGAATGAGGAGAACTAAGAACAGGAGAGGGAGTACGCAGATGTAGTAACCACAACTAAAGAATCATTGTAGAATACGTGCTCATGCTCACAGAAAGGAATAAAGTGGGTAGTGGGTACCTACGCATAGTTGTGACATAAGTATTAAAAAGTTTAGTTAATTTCTGTTTTATTTGTCTATTTATATTTTAATAGTATTTTTGTTTGCTGCCCAAAGCCTGACTTTTATTATTTAATTCTGTTTTGATATGATAATTTATTTTAGAAAATGTGTCAGATGCGTAACAAGTTTAGAGATGTAAAGTACGCAATGGCTCTTACTTTACACAGCTGCAACAGTCCTTGCTGGACATAAAAGGAGAATTAAAGAAGAAATGCATCATGCACCATCATTCACAAAGAAATGCATCATGTACCGCGTTTCTAAAAGCGAATTCCACGTTGTTATGGACAGAAATGTTGTTTAAAAATTCTAAACACTTGATTTTCATAAAACATGATAGTGTATCGGAAAGTATTCACTATTTGGTTGTTGTATAAGCCAATTATATAGCCTAGAACTACTCTGAATGTAGGCTATACATTTTTGTTAAAAGACTTGATAGATCGGTTTATTTTTAAGACTATTTGAAATGATGATTACTGATAGGCCATTTATGTTGTCAATAAAAACAAGCTAGCCTTAATTAAAATACTGGCATATGGCTTGGTTATATATATTTTTTAAACGAATACTCGACATGCACAATCATACAATTGACGGATTCTGTTTTAATTATAACTGAAGAAAAATGAATCGAGCGAATGTGGAGTGGTATTTTTTTTTTCGGAGAGAAAAGAGCGGTTTTCAGCTGACAGAGACGTGGAGTGAAGCATCACCTTCACTCCGAGAGCAATGAGCGGAATTTCCAACAGCTCAACTTCACTCACATATTCTGATTTGGGAGGATTCAACATGTGTCAATACTGGACAGCAGGTCAACTAGTTTGTTTTTTAAGAAGTGGCAAGCTCAGGGGCCTTTTGCTTTCTATTCCAGTGTTTGACAATGGAAAATTGAAATGCGTGTCAACCACAGGATTTAGGAGTGACCAGAGCTAGATGTCTTCCAAAGGGCATTTATCTACCAGGGATCATTGAGTCTGGCATTGTGTATATACTGAGGCCAAAGTGTTGAGTGTTAAAGGAGGGGCAGGTTCCAATGCAAATGGTACTGTGGTAAATTACATCTAATTTATTGATGGCGGCAAGCCTTCAGACTACGTGACCATAGCCAAAAACTGTCAGAATGGCTTATTTTTACAATAGTATAGTTGCTGCATGGGTGAAGGATGCATATTTGATGTACAATATTCAGTACAATCCCTGAAATGAATGCATTGGAAATTAATTATAAAGACTGCTCGTTGTCGGTAGTACTTTGTCAAATTGCAATTGGTTGTTTTAGCCAATACTTTATTGGCTCAGTGCAAGAAGCTCCATCAGCTAAACTGGGGCTGGACTAAACATCATCACAACCAAGCTTGGGTTGCATTTCCACCATAGGATGTTGTTGGTTATCCAGGAGCTGGCTATTTGTCACATTTAAGGGTCTCTGACTGACTAGCCTCCAATAGCAGTGTTTCCTTCTGGTTGAGTTATTGTCTCTGTGGTATTCCTTGACCCCTGTCCTCCCTCTGAAGCTGACCTGAGAATGATGTAGTGCAGGGGATGTCCTTGTCAACCCAGAATCTGTCTTGAGACAAAAATAACACATTTGCACACACACCCACACCAAGTCACTCAGTACTCACACACAAACAAGCCGGCACGCACACATGAGGTGTGTGAATGTATGTCTGACAGGCAGTGCTGGTGAGAGACAAGAGACAATCTTCAAATTGGAACAAACTGCATTGATCTTCACCCAAATGGATCACAAGAAGGAAAATAAAAAAAGAAAGGGTGGGAGAGTGAGTGAGAATAAGGGCAGGAGAGAAAGAAATGACAATGACATTAAACTAGTGAGAGAACAGGAAAGAGATAAAATAAGAATGAGAGAAACAAAGAGAGAAGAGAAAGATACAGGGTGCGAGAGAAAGATACAGAAAAAAGGCCCACTACAGACGTAGAGTGCTTTTAAAGGAGTGGGAGAGAAAATGGCTGTGAGCTTGTGTGTCTAATAGAGCAGTACACAGGCCAGCATACAGTATAGGTGTTTTCCACTAGTACAGTATGACCATTCGCTCAGACGTCAGCGTAAAAGAGTAGATCCTGTTTGTCCACCACTGTCTTGCAACCTGACAAGTCGACATGCCAGACTTTTCTGTCCGACACACACAAATGAACACATCTTGTCCTTGCTGCTTTCTCCACACTAGTCCAGATGATAGGAAACAAGAGGGAGGGAGTGTCACAGCAGTTGGAAGGGAGGGGGATTCTTTAGGGCTTGTGTTCCTCATGTCAATCATTCTTTAAGCTGCCGATACTACAATGGAAAGAACGGAGCCTCCCTGTGGAGTGGGTGGATTTGCTCTTCTGAGCTGTACAGTGAGAAGCGCAGAGGGTGTGCCTCTGAAAAACCAAGCTGTCATGACGCCATGTGTACAGTAATAGGAGAAGTGGGGGGGTGTTCATTTATCCTGAATAATGCAGTAGATTGCCTGGGGGCATATCAGCCAGTGCAGCAACCACTCTGCAAATCGATGTTGAGGAGCGTTCAGACGTTTTGTATACCGTTAGTATGACCGAAGAGAATGACCCGGTACATCCTACAGCACAAAGCTCAGGGCAACCGAAGTGGATGTTGAATCTTGTGAGTGGCGATGAGAGACAGAATAAGAGTAAGATCAAGGGGAATTCATGTTTTCTGTTCCCAGAATAGCCATGGCATCTGGTTGACAGAATGTAGTTAGGGGGTTTTGTTCGGCCTTGATATTCTCAACTGTTGTGTCGCCACCTCAGAGGTTAAGCGCTGCTATCTCGACCGATTCTGACGGACGCATGGTGGGGTTGGTCAACAGGGAGAGAGAAAGAGGGAGCAGAAAGAGTCCAGATAGACACCAGAGGAGGGCCTGAGCCGTGCACTGGACAGGGTGTTCATGACAGAGCCGAGGGGCAGGGCCGACTGGAGTGTCTTGTCTCACACTTCATCCCATTGGCAGTCTGTTGTAAAGGAGCCTGTGGGATCAGGAACGCTCCGGCTTGTGTCAACAGAAGGGGCCTCCGAGAGTCATTAGATGGTAATGTGGCGCTTCGGATCACAGAGGCTCTGTGGAACAGGTGGTGCCAGAGGTCACCCTCCTCCTCTCTCATGGATGGAGCTCTAACCCCTCCCTTGCAATCCTCCCTCCGTCCCTTGCCACACATGGGAAAGGTTATTTGGACAATTGGCGGTGATTAGCTCTTGATTTGGGTTTCTCTCTGTTTGATCAGACAGAAGAAAGCAGCGTGACAGCTGTCGGCAGTTCGCGGCTAAAACTGGGTGCAGGGAACAAAAAGGGCAGAAGAGAGAGAAGGTGGGGGGTGAAGCTGCGTGGACCTTTCCATCTCTGCTTTTTGAGTTATGGATTTGGCCCACTGGAAGGGAGAACGTAAGCTTGCATGCCCCTGTTATTCCAGGTGCGGTCCATGAGTTTGGCTCCAGTGCGCCTTGTAAAAAGTGCTCAATGCTCAAAAGAATCCGCCGGAGGGTTCTGCCTATCAACCTCTCCTGGGTGGTGGACTGCAAACAAGAAGAAAAAAACTGTCTAACTCCAACTGCCTGGTAGTGAAATGCCTCATAAAGTCTGGTGTTGCCCAAGAGGGCTCAGGGGTTAGCATTGGCTGCACACTCTATAGTTTACCCCTGGCCCCCTGCCCCACCTGCCTTGTATGGTCCAGGCATTTTTTTTCTCACGGTAACGGCTGTTCCATCCAGGCCTCTCTCTCACGCTGGGTGTTCTGCCAAAAAACCCTCGTCTGGCTGTTTCTCTAGACCCATATATCAGGCTGATGGTCCTGAAGAGCTTCAAATCCGGCCAAATGAATAAAATACAGATTAAGCACAATCCCAATTCCAACTAATTGCTCTACCAACTGCTTTAGGTGTGTATAATTAGAACATCTGCGGTAATTGTCAGTATTGATTTTCTTGTCTTTTGTCCATGTTTGAATTAGTTGAGGAAGTTGGAGCAGTTCAGCGTGAAGACTTGTGGGAGACTATACCTTGCTGTGTCGCTACAGTTGTGGCAGTCAGCTCATTTTCATACGGGAGTGGACACAGCGGTTTGAAAGAACTTTGACGCATCCAAACTTTGCTCAGGTGGCGTTTACCAACATCCAATTGCCAACTACGATATGGCACACTCTCAAGAATGCGTCAGTTGCCGGTACTGTGTTTGCTTTAGAGATGCAGGGTGACTGTGTGCAGGGAGGACTGTTTCACAGTGCACATGACCCTGTGATCCCTGGCTAGGGAACTGGCACAGCACAGCTCACCACAAGGACTAATAATGATTGCAGAAAGAAAAAGGCTGCCTTCAGACAAACCCATGATACAGATGAGGAAAAACTGCTTGGGCAGTTTATGGGTGATTGAAGAAAAAAAAAACATGGGCTCTGCTGTGGCTCATTTTAAAGGTTTCAGTTTAACATGAGGCCCCCAGGGGACTTGACAAGGCGACGACCCGAGGGAGGAAGCCATTGTGGTGCAGTGGAGCGGGGTGGTTGCGGTGGGTACAACGGAGGTGTAGGTTCAGCAGACCGCAGCGGGAAAACACTGGAGGGGGACCCAGGGGTCACAGACTGCAGCACCAGGTGACCTTTGTGAAAATTGGCCTGGCTGTCTGCGCTTGAAACAGTGGCTGGCTTATTAAAGTTTCATTGGCATTGGATTTTCATTGGCACAGCTGACCTCAGGCAACCTTGAGGGCATTTTGCAAAAAGACCGGAGAGTAATGCTTAGGGAAGAGAGTGCGGGAGAAAGCAAGGTGAAGTGAAGCATCCATTAGGGGACAGATAACATTCCACGCCCAATGTTCAAAAGGCAAATGTAATGCTTTACTCAGAGTAGGAAACCATAGGATTTAAATCCATGAATATGCCTTTACTTAAGCTCTGACAAGCCATTTTGAAAAACGGATGGTTTCGAATTCAAGTTCCTATTGAATTGAACATGAAATTGAAACTGTCTACAGAGGAATTTACAAGAGAAGACTACGTGGTTAAGAGATACGTAATTTCAAAATCTGAGTGCCTCTACTGTCTCATCGTGCTTGCTCTCAAGCTAATGGGATTTTCAATGGGTCAATATCAAGACATGCCGGACATCTGACATAGAGCATTACCAAATCCTGGACAACGTGTTCTGATTTAATAAGATCACTGAATAATTGGCCGCATTTGACTGGGACATTTCTGAAAAGATCACCAAAAAAGGTTATGCAACAGGCAGACATTGCATTTTACACTGTATCTCGCCAATATGATGTTTAGTCTTCATTAATAATCTTGACCCTTTCGTCTCTTAAGACGTGGATGAATTTAATGGAGCTGAACAAAGCAGTTAGTGTGTGTGTGTGTGTGTGTCTTGTGTGTGTGTTTGTGTTACAGCTTGATGAGGTTCTGTTCTTTGGTTCCTGTGGGAGGCAGTCCAATCTAGGCATTATTAGAGCTTTATTGAGCTGTGTGTAGGAGACTGGTGTGGTGTGTGTTCTTATATCTCACTCACACTTGGCAGAGCTTTTCTGATTACCCGTGTCTGTCTATTTGAAACAATCACAGTCTGTGGAGTTTTTATAAGGGTGTGTACCAGCAGGTGTGCATGTGTGTCTTAATAAAGTTGTGGGTGTGTGCATATGAACAATCAGCTGCGAGTGCTCGTTTATAAAGCTATTTGTATAGTTAGCCCAGCATGATAACTGTATGTGGATGAGCAGCTGCCTGCAGGCGTTTGTGAACATGCAGGTGTGTGGTAAAATATACATTGTGCGTGCGTGTGCGAACACGTCAGTGTGTGTGTGCACGTGCCACACTTACGGTTGGCAGAGCTTGATGAGATCCTGGTCCGTGGTCCCGGGGGGCAGGCCTCGGATGTACAGATTGGTTTTACTCAGTTGCTCGGCTCCGCTGTGACTGCAGCTGTTTGTGCTGGGGCTGGGCGGAGCCATGGGATGGGGGGGTGGAGCATAGGGCTGCTGCAGGAAAAAAGGAGGGGTTAGGTCTAAACATGTATATAAACATAAAATAATGTGAGTAACTTAGCGATGCGTCCTGTCTAACAACAGCCATTAGCCATGAAGCCACGCTACAATGAGCGTGTACCACACTCCCTTGTGCCTTTTTGCATTAAAATACCACAGGTATGATGCAAACATTTACTGTTCTAATTGCGCTGGTAACAGGCTTATGTCTGCAATATGGCACCTCTGGGGTTTGTGGTCTGAGGCCAGTATACCAGGGCTAAGGGCTATAGTCCCCCAGGCCACTGCTTAAGTGTATCCTTTAGAACTGAATAAAAACAGTTGGCTTTTTGACCGGCATGGCATACAGCACTATTATGATGGCAATTGTCACTGCATCCTGTGTAAATTGGTATTATAACAATGGGAAGCCTTCCTGGTAGTGTTACAGGAGGGGGTCTCAAACTGTTTCGACATCCGTCAGAGCGCTATTTTCCTCCCGGCTTCATACTCTATTCCAATGGCAATGTAATACAACTGGCTCCCCTGCAGGCAAGACGACTTCAAGGAAACCAGCAACCTGCATCCAACTCCCTCTTTCAATCTTCATATTTGTGTCTAGAAAGTTCCCCATATCACTGATCTTTTCCATCGTTTTATTCTGTCTCTCTTCAGTCTTCAATGCACTGAATCCCTTTGCCCCCCCC